>JAUBOD010001075.1:2946106-2959913 GCA_032353885.1 Nothura maculosa | reverse complement strand
CCTCCCCAGGTGCAGGACCCTGCACTTGTCCTTATTGAACCTCATGAGGTTCCTCTCTGCCCAACTCTCCAGCCTGCACATAGTCTATGTATTCTTAAAAGACAGAAATCTTAAGATCCAAATTTCCTTCCATTAATGATAATATGAATGTTGGTGTTAACTTACGTGCAATCAAGAGCAAGGTATATCCATAAGGAAATGGTGACTCTGCAGTAAAAAGACAGCAGACCAAAATAGGCAGTTGCAATTTCATTTCTTTTGCAAAGATTAATCATTGATAAAGATTGATTTTTTTCTCAAAGCTACAGATGCTTTTGCCGATTTTAGGAGAACCCATAATCAGTTCCAGTTAAGTTGATTACTAATTAGTGCTTGTGTTTCTTAACAGATTTTTTTCTTCATAAGGTTAAGTTATAAACTGTTAATAAACCTACTAACTTATTCTGGTTTCGGCTTGGATAATACAACTGCTTTAGACATCCATTTTACTCAAATCAGTAGATCAGCTCCATGTTACTTGTTTTTCACTTATATAGGGCAATCAGGCTCATGAAGTATTTTCAGATGATGATTTCTCCAGTAAAGTGTACAGCTTTGAAATTCTTCCTGGCTCACAATATATAGCATTTGACTTCATTATTCTTAAAGTTGAACATCAAAATATTTTCCATACACTTTCATAGATTGCTGCAGTAACCATGTTTGAAAGAAGAAAAGAAATTGTCACAAGGTCGATACCTATGTTTGCTTCTTAAAATAAAATCAAACTTCTTTTTTTCACATTATCCAAACAACTTCTAAAACAAAACAAGTAGAAAAAAAAGTGAAGGTAAGACTTTTTTTAAGAAAAAAACAGACATTGGAGATATCTACACTAACAACAGAAACATTAACTGTTGCTAATTTTCCTTAGTCGTCCATTTAGAAAAAGGTAGGCACAGAGAGAATATGGTGCTGCAAAAGGGTGAAACATCTGGGCTAACACATTGAACTTACACTAAATGGGACATCTCCATCTAGAGAAACAGAAGAGGATCTGCCCGGGGTAATTTGTCACACGGTGTGGAGGCCCTGCTCAGCAAGGGGAAGGATTCAGGTTCAGGTGGAGGGATCCTTCCCTCAGGTGGAAGAAGTATCTCATAACCATGTCCACTTCCTGGGCTTTCCCATAGGAAAATCTTCATAGTCATTAAAATCACTAGGAAACTAATCGTCCAGTTCCTTGACTTCTACCGCTGAACTTAAAAACTTAAATGCTTTGAAAATGGCAAGCTGTTAGACTCAAAAGTTTCAAGATGCTTGAGCCTTTGGGGATGCAAAATAAGATTTCTTCAGTCTGAAGGAATGGGGGTCTGTTTCATTTTCTGCATTTTAAGCTTGACAAGAAGAAATAAAAATGTTTCAATAGCTTTAAATCAACTTGATTTTATTATTTATTCTGTTTGTTTGATAGCTGAACCAAAAAAAATCACAAATTTCTCCCCCAAACTAATGTTCTTGCATAATGCAGCTTAAATGAGTATCACCCTTCAGAGAAAATCTCTTTCAGATTGTGTTGAATAATTCATTTTCTGTTTTGCGACTGAATTTCCTAGCAGTTGGTTTAATGTTACTGCTCTGACTTGTCAAGGATCCATATGATCACATAATGTACATTTGGATACATGTAAGGATCTTCAGCTTTGCCATTTGCATTTTTTGTGAATATGAAAATTGTTTCAGTATCCTTTAGATTTCCAGCTGACATTGGCTGATGTAGGTGAATGGTCACTGAGGCACAATATTATCATTGCTGCCATACCTCTCATATCTTAGAAGAATGTTATTGTTGCATGTGCTGCTGCTTGCTCTTTTGTGAAAGATTTAAACTAAGTAATGGCATTTGTTGAGCACAAATACTTTTATTCATACTAAAGCAACATCTGAATTCAAGATTATTTTAATTAATTCTAAATTTTAATGAATGCCATAAGACTTTTCTTTCAAACTGAATATACTATTTTTCAGTGATGTGGTATGGTATATTGATGTGCAAAGAAGATTTAATCAGTTCACTGCTACTTTCATCAACTGGCCACATTCCTTCTTTATTTTCTTGTCTATCATGCATTTGGCGGCAGAGGATGTTACACACCAGACTGCATCTCACTCTCTGTTCTGAGATAATGTACTTTTTTTCTGCTAATGCTACCTATGTCTTTGCCTTTTTCTCTGTTAAGATTACATTAACTGCTTTATGAAAGCACAGTAAAATCTTTACACTTGTAGAGATTGCATTTAGAGTCTGGGCCGGGTTTTCATCTCTAGATGGAAACGGCAGAATCAAAAGCCATTCACCTGAATAAATGCCTTTTTATCTTTGCCTTCTGAGGCTAGCAAAATTTGTGATATGACAAATTTACAAAGGAAATTAATTTCAAAGATATCAATGTGTGGGCGGAACTCAACTGCCCTAGTGAATTTATCCTGGAGCTGTTAGTTAAAGTGCCTGGGACAGCCATAGAGGATGTGGTGATGCACAGGGCCAGCTCTTCAAATCATTACCGGAATCTCCAGGGGAACTTAAATGTAAAACATAGCAGAATAAACGCAGCCAAGATATGAGCTCTCTTAGATATTCCAAATATCGAAATGTTTGCCATTTTTCTCCCAAGCTCAATATAAATCCAATTTCATAGGACTATCTGAATATGAACAGTTACAGAACAATGAAATATGTAGAAATTGTCAACTTTTAATTTCTTTATAATATCTTTTTTAATGTCTGCATTAAAAAAAAAAAGGAGAGCAAGAGGGAGGACTCAGGATGCTACAGGGAGACACAGGTTAGAAGTGCCTTAGGACTGCAAAGGGCAACTTACAAATAACTCCCCTACCTGGAGAAGTGTCCTTTGCTTCCCGAAGTGCACTTCCCTGGGCTGCAAATGTACTCTGTATGTATTCAGTAAGGCTGCTCACAGAGCACAGAGAAGCACCATCTAATTTGAGAAAGATTCGTATGTGTTTTCCCCCAAAGATCACAGTGCTTGACAGATGGAGTTAGAGACCAGTGGCACCTTGAGTTGTGGAGGTAGATAAGCCATTCTGCATGCACAAAATAACAAGGCCCTGATTTCCCCGTTGTAGCTTGTCCATGTGATGCAGTGATGACCACCCCATCCCTGTGCCCCACCTTTCCTATTCAGTTAGGTCCTGCCTGGGCTCTATTTGTCTTAAAAGCATTACGTAGTAAAAATCAACATGCCATTGTTTAAAAAAAATAGACATTTATTTTAAAGCTCAACATTGCTTAGTGGTCCTTAGAAATTATCTCCTTTTTCTTATTTAAGTCTTTATTTATTTATTATTTCTCTATATATCTATTTATGTCTTTATTTCCATTTGCTGAGTTTTCCCTCTGTGAAATCTGGGGCATTTTAAGAGCATAGTTTTGACCTTCCTCTGTCCTGACTGAGGACATGCAAATATATGCAGATTTGGAAACAGCACTTTGGCTAACATTAGCATTGACCCATTTGATGCAGATTTTTAAAGATACTGACTTTGTGTGTGTGTGTGTGTGTGTGCTGTTGATGCTCTAACCACAGTGAGAAAGAGAAAGCAAAAGTAATGTTCTGTACAGAGAGCAGCTGTGAAAGGTGGAGGAAAACATTTTAAATGAAGTTTTAGGCTTGTCAGGGAATCCTTTCCCTGTGCCCTCTCCCCCAGCCAAATATCGATAAGTTTCTGGACTCCCTTAGGGATTTTATCCAGCTGCGTTATCAATAATCAGTTCCACTTGACAGAAATTGCCAGACCAGGACAGCATCTTTGCCCTCATCTGACTCTCTTGGTGTTTGTGACATACCTGCCATGAAGGGTGGTGCACAGTCCTCTGCATTGTCCCCAGGCTGCCAAGCGAAAATGCCTGTTGTGATTTTGTATTGACCAAAAAGACTCAAGGCTCTGAAGTGTAAAATGCAGGAGGGTAAAGTGATTCAGAAAACAAGTGCAGATAAAGTGTGATTTTGCAATGAAGGGCCAATTTTGCAAGACAGGAGATAGATGCCTTGGATTTGTACTCCAGACAAAAATTTCAGGTAGTGTGGCTGCAATGTAATCAACTATTCCATATCAAATATAAAGTGCGTGACGCTGAGGTCCCAGGTAAAAAATTTATCTGAGGGCTTAAAAACAAAGCCTAAGAAGAATCTGGAAGAAGGAATAGAGTTAACCCAGCTCCCTAATGAATATTCTCCCTAACAGAAGGATTAAAGAGACACATTTTATAGTTTAAAGGAATATAATTTAAAGGATAACTCTCAAGTTTAACCTTTTATACAAGACATGACAGCTATGTAGATGAGTATATTGACAGATGAATGTATAACAGGAAAAGAACAAAGTAATTTTATTAAATCACCAGAAATTCAAACTGAAATGTGAGCAAATAGAAGATCTTTATGTTACCCTTTCTAGTATCCTCCCTTCCTAAATGGCTAATAAATAAAAAAAAACTATACTATTCTTATCAACTATCTATTTAATACCAAGCTGTCAATATACTAAATATACAGATGGTGGAGGATAATCCAGTTATCTAAGGCAGACAATAGATAAACAAATGAAAACAAAGCAAGATGAAGCAATATCCCTGTGGTCATACAGTATAATATTAACCCAAACATAATTCTCTGCTGGGCTCCCACCTAAGAGATCCAACAGATAGGATAGCCAACCATATCTCAGACACAGATAAGTGAAAGAAGAATCCTACAGAATCTCTTCAGCTCCATCTGAAGATAGAAAGATTTCTGAGCAACTAGTATCTACCAGTAGCAAAGTTCAGGTCTAGCAGCTATTAATATGAGAAAAAAAAAGTTAGTATCTACCATTTAGTCCAGATCTTAGAACTGCAAATATCCTGATAGTAGTATTCACCATGTTGACTCTTCCTGGGTAAACAGCCTTATGTCCTATTTGTTCTCTATATGCTATCAATATTGGCATGGTTACAGTTGGGCTAAATAATTCATTTTTATGTATACAAAAATTCCAAGATCAAATGGATAAAGAATGAAAACCAGCCTCACAGCCATGTATATTAGTTCCGTTGAGTACAAATAGTAAGGTTTACATCGTGTTAAAATTCAGAAAAGAAAAAGAAGAAATCAGAATCATAACTGATTAAAGATGTGTTAAAGTGTTTCTGACATATTTATTTGATAAAACTTGATGAAGTTAATTAGAGTACTATCATTTTCAGTGTGCATTCAGTCCTCCATTTATGTGCATAAAGTTTTTGTAATGGAAAGCTAACCTCAGTGATATTTAGGAGCAAGTTGAATGTAATTTGTTCTATGTTCATCAGACAGCCATAGTTAAACCAATACCCTTTTGTCACTTTTAAACCTAAGCTTTAAATCTCAGTTATTAAAACCTGCATTGAACTAGCAAAAAGATGAAGCATGGAATATAAAATAAGACGTCTATTTGAATTATTCATCGTGATGTGAGGAAAAAAATAATTGACACAGAGAGAATAATAGATGTCCAAGGAGTATTCCTTTTGATAATTTTCACTTTACCTATTCTGTAAAAAAGAACTACACACAAATGTGAATTACTTTGAATGCTCTCCTCACCAACACTTTTCCTTTGTTAAATTTTTCTTTTCGCAGTCAGACTGCAGGCAAAGATATCAGTGACAAATCTGCCCTGGCTTATCCATTATTACAAAGCAAAGCAAAACAAAACAAGCTTTCCTAATACCCTACAAACTTGTAGATAAAATTTCCTATTCTAAGAGGAAAAATAGAAGCTTTCACTACTTGCAACTGCTATCTAAAATTCTTAGGCAACTTGTTCCCTTTTATGACAAGGCCACAAATGCCAACGCAGAACAGCTACTGAATGCTATCTCCTGCTATTTAGCTGGAGATGGAAGACTTTGGAAAGGTCTCCTCATCTGTTTAATAATGATAATTATTAAATAGATGCATAATTCAGTAGGAATTGTTATGCCAAACCAAATAGTTTCATTATATCTTCCTGAAAATAAGCAAAATAATGCCCTAACTATTTCTAGCACAGGCGGGAGAGGGATTTCAAATCAGTATCTCAAAGATAAGAGGTTCAGACACTGCTGTGGATTTTGTAACAACTGCTTAGTTGACGCTGTAAGAATGAACATAAAAGCTGATGACCCATAAACTATGGTAAGAGTGGCAGAAGAAATTCTTCATTTATTTGTCACTCCAGTTCCTTTCAGAACAGCCTGTGTGTGTCTACAACCACATTCACCCTACAGGGATCTGAGTGGTGGCAGCCCCGGCCCAAGGAGGGCTGCACTCCCACCAAAGGGATAAACATTCAGCCTTCCACGCCGGGCGGCCAGCGACCAAAGGAATGGTTGCAACCACTTCAGCTAAAACAGAAACTCTCAACAAGGAGGATGGAAGGAAAATGTCTTTGCCAATATATGGAAAGCTGAGGTGTTGATCAGTTGACATCCTAAGCTGGAAGAATACCGGACTGTTACCAAAGTTTTCTAAATCGCAGTGGAAGTTCAAACTTGGGACTTCTATTCCCTCTTGACTTGTGTGAGGAGTGGAGCTAAAAGCTTTTTGAAGTACTGCAGTTCACTATGAATAGCAATGCAGTCAATACAAAGGTAGAAAATGCAGAGAGCTTTTCTTTTTCTCTCTTAATTTCTTATTCTATATCCTTGAAATTTGCAAGATGAAATATTTGCAAGATGAAATATTTCTTGAATCAGTGTCAACTGTGAATAAATATGGCTTTAACTTAATAATATATGTATTTAGAAATATGAAGAAACAACTGGACAGTAAAAAAAAAGTCCACTACTAGTCTGCATTGCTGTGAAGAGGCAAGCAGACAAAGCACAACAGCAGATTTTTCCTTTATTACTGAATATGAAAACTCTTCAAATTTATTGCAGCTTTGCTGCAATAAATAATAGGAACCTCATAGCAGTGTTTCTGGTAGGAGTCAAAGGATGAAAGGATGCCTTAACCCTTTTTTTTTTTATTTGTCACCTAAATTCAATATAACTTCTTTCCTAATGGAAAAAGATGCATTATTTATAAGAAATTTGTAAAAAGACAACAATACATCAACCAGAGGACACAAGACAATACTTTATATTATTATTATTATAGCAACCTTTATTATTTACTATTATTTATTTATTGTTATTATTTATTGAACCCCTAGAAAATCTCTCACATATATAAACTCCCTAGCATCAGTAAAAAAAAACTATGTAAACATCTACCTAGTCAACTCGGAGCCTAGTTAACGTGGGGACTAGGTTATAAAGGCTCTAATCAGCTGTGAGCAATAGGCCAACTAGCTGCAGGAGAAGAAAGGAATTTCTGCTTTTACATAATCCAGGAGATAATGAAGGATTTCTTAGAACAGGAGATCTGCTTCAGCTGAAAAGCAATGATGATCTGAGGATTTCAAGAGAAGAGAATCTGTCTACATTAAAAGGAATGACTTAGGAGGTTGCTGACATTAATTCCCGGTATATTAAGAAGAAGGGACTGAGAGAATAACACTGATGATGTCCTGTGTTTTTATTGCTAGGAAGTGAGAGAAATTAAAAGGCCTAGGAAACTGATAGTATCTTACAACTTCCTGCCAATAACAAGATACCATTTCCCATAACTGCCTCCAACCCTTCTTTCCCCTGGAGGGAGAAAACTTTCCTATCCAGGTTCTCTCTAACTGTACATATTAATCAAGGCAGCCTCTCTCCCATCTTTTTTATTGCTAAGACTTCTCAGTTGCTTCAAATTCTCCCCAGTCTTCTTGCATTATCATTTTCCCAACATTATGTGAAATGTTAAGTTTGCAAAACAGGAATGTTTTTAAGGTGGAAGGTCCTGTGTGTTCTTCCTAGGGCTGCCTTTGTTCCAAGCAAGCCTTTCTGTTTGTGTCCTTAACAGCACCAGACCCCGAAATGTAAGATTCCAACTTCGCACTTACACACTGTTCAAACACTGGGCATCCAAGAACTTTCATTATTTTCTTTCAGTTCAACAGACTAGGAAATCTCCTGCAAACCAAAAGAAAATGAATACGATCTTGCAAAATGTTGAGTATCTTGCGATATAGACTAAATTCATTAGCATTTTTTGAAACCTACATGTACTCTAAACTCACGAAATCTCTGTCTACTTAGCATCCTACAAGATGAGTCACCATATTCTAATTATTTAAATGATAATGACAACCTTAAAGTTAGCAAATAATTCCTGTTAATATACTGAAATCAGTCATGGGAGGCCAACCAATATCACAACATCAAACAAAAAACATTAAGAGAAAACAAGCAAGGAGAGATAAAGGGCTAGCTAATGGGAAAATATAGTAGTCTGTTTTTACCCTGATAAATCATAAAAATTAACACAGACCAAACAATTAACATGAAAGCTGGTCTGTATTAATCCTTTGCTTGCACTGTAGTCATATCACAATATGACTTTAGACATAGAGACTTTGCAAACGGTATCCAAGCTGTGCAGAGTTCTAACCAATCTGTTAAGAACCAGATCGCCAACCAGTTTAGATTGGCTTCTTGGTATCTATCCAGAGAAATAAAACCCAAATAGCTTGCAAAATCATTATGCTACTTCTCGCAGAGGAAGTCTCTGTTTTACTTTCATAAACAAGATTAGCTTCCTAGGACTGACAAAACCTGCAAAATAAAAAAAAAAAAAGGCAGTAATATTTCTAGTAAAATCTGGTTTCCTTGACATACTTGGTAGATATTAGAAGCCAAACTTCTTAAATTGGGTATAGGTGAAGCTGTAGTAATCAGAACAGGCTTTGACTTTGATATCCTAAATATTTTTACTGAACCACATCATCTGAAGAAATCAAGGTGACAGAAGACATGAATGGGAGCAAGAGAGAGGGCATAGGTGGTTTTATGGCCAGTTAAATTTATTACAATGTAATTCCAGAAAATAATCAACAGAAAGTATTAGGAAAAGCACTGAAAATATGTGATTTCATAGAATGAAGAGTTCTATCCAGCTTTAATGAAGACAATCAAAAATTGCTTTAATTTATTAAAAGAGTAAAGCTTCATATTGAGATTGCCTCGGAAGCCGTGGCTTCTGTGCATTCTGACAGTAAAAACATAGCCAACATATTAAATGCTGCCTCAAAAAGCTTAAGGAAAACTGTGTTGGGAAGCTCACAGGGGTTCTATAGTCCCCGGGCATACAGCAGGATCAGCTACAGTTACCTCCCATTTAGCTGCTGGTGGATTGTCTGGGTTACGGATTAAGTGCACTGCAAATGCAGAGATGCGAGCGGCTCTGCGCGAGCCGCTCAGTGCTGCAGGCAGCTCCACTGGGTCTGCAGGACATCCTGCTGCACAGAAATACCCACCCCGGCACTGCCAGCCCAGAGCCACCACCAGCTGCGCTTCCTCCCCATCCTGTTCTCATTGTGTGCTTGCAAAGACCCGTTCACGTTCGCTTTGTGCCACCTGTGGCTTTGGGGCTAGGTTGTCAGGTTACCTGTGAGAGCCAGGAGCTTCCTAAGCTCACACATAGGAGTGGGCCTGATGCAGGAAAACTTCTCAGGTACAGTAAGTCTATGCTTTATATGTGTAATCCTCTCAGAAAACAAGAAAGTAAATACCTTTATATTCAATTTTTTATATAGACATTTAAAATCTTACTCGTGTGCAACATTATGAAAAAGAAATGTAGGAGCTGAGCTAATCCAGCCATCTTTCTAGCAGACAGATTTTCCATAATAAAACTGATTATACTCCTTAGACTGATATGCCAATTTAACATATTTCTATTTTTTAAACTGACAGCAAATTGTCTTTTTTTTATTAACTGTGCTTATTTGTGGGAAAAAAACAATCGTTTTCCCGCTAAGGAAGCTAAAACCAACATGACCTTCAGGACAATCAATTTAAAATACAAAATTGCATTTCTAGACACAGCAGTTATTTCTCCCAACAGGCTCCTGATAGATAGTCTTAAATAGATATTGACTCTCTAGTTCTTTAACCTTCTAATTTTTAAGATATATATTCTAAAATGGCTAGACATGAACAAAGTCTTAGCTTGAATGCACAGCGATTTCGGTGATTTAGGTATGATGTGAACAACTGCATCTGTAAGTGGCCAGTCCTATTCATTTATAGTTTATAAACTGACCTCTAAATTTGTGAGAGAGCATGTAAAAGTAATTTAGTTATGCAATTGCATTTTTAAATTCCATATGCAGTTGTGCTGAGTCCATTAAAAAGCAGACCCTTTTACTCTATGTTCCATATGAGCAATCTGAGACGTATTAGGAAAAAATCGCAAATAATTCTAACTCTCTGTCAGTTATTCTGCACTTAAATATTCAAATAGTGAGCTCTCCCTGGCTGTGAAGTCAACAGGGAGGAAAGGTGTAGAGGACTGCAAAGCAAATAGAGATTATCTGATAGGATTTTATTATTATTATTATGAATGGTACTGGTTCAAAACAATTCTTAAAAAGCCTTTTTATTATTAGAATGAATTCTCATAATCAGTTTCCCAATTTGACACAATTTCCTATTTAAATGTTTTGAAACATGTTGCAGCTACTAATATAACAAGCTCATGATATCTCTGTGAAGAAACGAGAAATTAACTCTCTTGTGTTTAGGCTGATTCAGCCCTGCTTGTAATAGCGGCAGGTTTCATCTCGATCCTTTCTTCTGCTAGCAGAGATTGCTCGTGTGTACCCGCTGTTTGCAGAACAGTTTATGGCAAGAGACTGCTACAAAGCAGACACAAAGCACCCTAACCAAGTAAAGAATAAAAAAGAAAATTAATGTGCAGCAAAGATACAATGAGACACAGTAAGGAAACAAAAAGTTTGTGTGGAACAGAGGACAACTTTAATATTAGTCACTAACATTCCCAAAATTCAGATACATAAGAAGTTACCAACATACGGATGTGCAGTCAAAACAAACTTTTTAAATAAAGATATTTGGATATTTTACTTAGAAAAAGAAGTAAAACATTTGTATTTTCAGTATTGGAAATATTATCTTCACTGAGCCTATGTTATAAAATGAAAGCTGTATTTCAGTTGTCATTGCTGTGAATATCAACTTAATGAAATATCACCAGATTTCTTCTAAACACCTATTTAGGGAGACTCTCTGGGAGCGAGGAGAGCAGCAAGCAGCTAAGGACAGCAGGGGCAGCAGCCTTGTCACTAGTGCTGCCGGCTTCTGCAAAAGCCCCACTTAGATGATGTCCAGGAGAGCCTGATGACAGCCCCCCCACACACACACGTTGCTACTGCCACTTCATCCAGCTGAGCCACATGTGGCTTCAATACATCCCAGGAAAAAATGCCCAGGAAATTTCAGCTGCTACAGACAGTTTCTCAGAAAGCTTTTCTTCCTCCCACAGTTGTGCTTAGCAGTATTTACTAGCCTATTTCTCAGAGAACTTAAGAGCTGGATTTCAGTTCAATAGCTGAGCCTACTCCTAAGCTATTTGGGTCAGCAGACCCTTTAGCAAGTCAAGATGAAGCGAGAAGCACTGAAGGATCCTTACAGGGAAATCTGATTTCCTTGAAAAGTCATCAGTTATTGGATGTGGTGATTTCTAAGGAATGCCTCATCATCCCTATGGACTCCTCCAGCTTCAGAGCAACAGCATTTTCTAGCCTTCCTGTTGAATCTTGTGCTGCTGTGCAACAAAGTAGTTAGATGCACTGGGCCAGGAAAGGGAGGTACAAGCACAGGCATGAGAAAGAAGTGCATGACTTTACCTAAAGGCCAAGGCAAGAGGAGACAAGAAGCCTAAATTCTGGTCCTGGTTCCACAAATGTTTCTTCTTTGCTTCCTTACATGAAGCTATTTTGGGGCAAACACTCTGCTTGAGCAGGGAAGTAATCCACAGAGCTCAAGCCTCTTTCATTTGGCACTCAGCTCAAAAGTTTGCTCTATTTTTTTCTCAGGGCCTTACAACATTCTTATCTAAGCTGTCCGTAGCTTTCCTCTTCATCTGTTTTTGTACTGCTTCTAATACTTCTTTGTTCCCACACATGCAAACAGACACACTAAGTCCAAGGAATTCTTTGTGCATTGAGTATACGGCACATCCGTAAAGTACATGACTGGTAGGTCTGGCACGTCTGGGAAGCCTTGAACCTACTGCACATGCAGTCCAACGTGTCTGGGATTTCCATGCTGACTATGTTCATAAATCCTGGAAAAATGCCTATGTATTTTTCACAGGCCAATTCGTTTTTCCACAATACTACACTGTGATCACTTTTCATCTTTTAATAAAGCTATTGAATTCAAGTAACGCACCGTACAGCATCCTCACTAGCACTGAAATACTTTTTCTGATCCCTGAGTCGTTTGGGTTTGTGAATATTGTTTTAAAAAATGCAGGCCCAGGGTCTGCATGCCTTGTTCTAGAACCAATCCATGCTTCATTCTAGCAACAATCTCAGCAACACTACACAGAGAAGGTAAAGCCCCTTTTGTACTCCATGTCAGTGAAACACAGGACCAAATGGCACTGTTTCCTGCTCATAGGAAACACTATGTTTTTAAAAACTGCTCTCATCTCAGTCAGGGTGGGTTTTTACAGTACTCTGACCCCTGCAGGTGCTTTGGGAAACTGATGCCAGCAGATTGAGGCTGAAGGAAAGGGCATCTTTGAGAAGGCTGATTTTGGAAAACTTCTGAGCAGTTCAGTGCATTGGATACCCAGGGGCACCCTTTTGTTTATACAAAACACAGTGCCTGATCAGTTTACCATTTACTTTCCAAATCTGTACAAAAAGGCAGAGCACAGCCGGGCCTAATCCTGATGTGCAGGAGATGACTACATCTGATTGCCCATTACTTTCTGAGGTATGTCAGTGAGCTCGTCCTAATCCATTCAACCCATCCATGCATGCTGTATTCAGAGTGTTTTACCAGAATAATGATTTGTTACTCCGCATTTCCATTGCCAACAGGCCTACACCAGTAACAGGGAAGCCTTTGCTACCAGCAGACCTTCAGGCTGGGATGAAGGACAGTGAATTACACCGCTTTTTAAAATACACCAAAGCAAGCTGCACCATCCCTAACCTGAAGCAGTGGAGTCAATTTGGCTCCTACAAGTGATTTGCCTTCCCCCTTGCCACTCATCAGCTCTCCTGTGTGCAGCAATCTCCAGCCAAGGCGAGCGCTGCTCCGTCCCGTCGGGGCGGGCGAGGATCCGCGATGGAAGGGCGGCGGGAGCCAAACCTTGGCGCTGCCCTGCGAAGCTCGGCGCGCGTTCCAGACCCTCGCTCTCCGAAAACTTTGCTCATCATTGGCACCAACACGTGCAGCCAAAGCCTTTCCAGGCGCCGCCGCATTGTGCCGCTGAGCTAATCCCACCTGCTGGGCTAATTACTTCATTCTCTCAAAACTCCGCAGCTTTGGACATTTCTGATGGTGGGATAAGTCACCTTGGGGGCCGTTCTAGCACCCCAGCAATGGCTCCAGTTCTGCGCAGCTGGCCCTTCCCTTCTGCTTTGGGAGAGGGCCCTTGCACGGGGCAAGGGCCGGGGCTCCTCTGTGACACCCCGGCCAGGCGGCCGTCGCCTGTAGCCACCGCGCACGGGACACGTCGGGAGCACCGGGAATTCACGCGTGTTGTCCCCGAGCTCCGCAGAGCGCGCGCGGGGCCCGCCGAGCAGCTCCGCGGGGCGCTTGTTTACGGGCGGGCTCCCGCCGCGGCGCCGTTGGAGCCGTTGGCGCGGCCGTTAGCGGCGGCAGCGCGGGGCC
>JAUBOD010001075.1:2921565-2935140 GCA_032353885.1 Nothura maculosa | reverse complement strand
TTCATATGGCTGCACTACCTTGCATTCTGAATAACTTTTTCTGTCTATACTGATGTGCCTTCAGAGGGTTTACTGTACTGATAGAGTTCTGGTTTAACTTCTGTTCATGAAAGCATGAAATTAGCTAGAAAAAGGAGTCTGCATAAAAGACCACTCTAGACTCTACATTGACTTTCTAAGTGAAAATGGGCTCTTAGCTTGTAATACACATCTGCTTCTTCACTGATTAATTTTTTAACTTTTTTTAATATGTGTCAAATGAGACTATGCAAAAGGGAATCTGGTAAAAGATGTGCAGATGTGACCCAGGTTTGCACTCTTCCAATCAGAACATGACTCTTCTGGTATTCATTCCCAGTAAGTTTCAAGTATAGCATTCATGTGACATTCAACATTCTCAGCCTGCAAGTATTTTTGGGGGGCATTTCTCTTCTGTCCATAGCTACTGAGCATTGGCTTGGGAGATTCTTTGATGTAATATAGACTGATGGACATCCTATGTGTGTCCTTTTCTGTTCTCACCTCAAAAATCTCAAGAAGGGGCAGATGAGGTATCCAACTCGGGTTCCAGCCTGCACCAGAGACGAGGTGGTGCTGAGGATAGTGCCATGCCATGTGCTAGGTTCACGTGGAGGTATTTTGCCTGGAGTAAGGGGTGGCTCCGTGCCCCAAGGCAGGTGGGATGCCACTTATATATGGCCTGTAGGTAGCTCCTGAGCAACAGGGGCAGTGGTGCTCACAGCTTCTATTTGGCTCTGTTGGCCTCAAAGAGTTATTGGGTAGAATTTCCAAATGATTTTAGTTAACATACTGGAAAAGCAAAGTTTTACTGTTTTTGCAGTCTGCATACACATGGGGTGCCGTGTGTTGATGTCAAGAGCTTGAAGGGAGCAAGGAGCGCTAGGAGCCCTGGGCTGGCATGTGCGGTGCACCAAGTTCAGCAGCCAACTGTGACCCTCCTTGCACACTTGTTCACGCCAGAGTTTGAGACGAGGGGAGAAAATGGGATAAGCTCCCATTTTTTACATTGGATATAGTCCCCCCCCCCCCCCAACCCCATATATGAGAAACATGGGAAAAATTCCATGAACGGATATTCTTTCCTTAAGAGCATAAGATCTGGAACAAGCCCGGATCCCTGTGATAAGAAAATTTAAAACACTTTTAATCTTAGGCTATAGCTAGCTATAATCACTTTGTTTTTGTTATGTAAATTGTTGTGAAGATTTGTAAAATACAAATTGTCCTTGCAATATTCTGGCCCCTCAAAAGCAGGATGTATTAGCATTAAAACTCTTGTGCCTCTTTTCCCTGTGCATGTTTCCCCCTTCACAATTTAAGTTTTTGAATGTTATTAGGGCTATATCTGACCTTCTCTTAAGTGGAGGGAGAGGGGGAGAGTAGTTTCTAGTCAGGAACCTCTGTGCTGCTGCTGAGAGTTTATCCGTACGATCTCAATAAGGGATGATACTGTAATTGGGATGGGGGGAAAAAAAAGACAGAAATGTGGGAAATGCACAAATTGGTTCCTGGAATTAATGACTACTCTTTCTTCACTACTGTATTTATGGACTAACAGAAAGAAAGCCATAATGTTCCCATGGCAGCTTCATGTCTAAAATTGACGTTGTCATTTACTCAGTGCTTTTGTCGGTGTGTTTTTTGCTCTGAGAGGTATTTAATGATATGTAGACAAGGCACTTTGCTTCCAACAAAATCCAAATAATTGGTAGCCCAGAGAGAGACAGACCTGGGAGAATCTAATATGACACTTCCTCTAGGTTACATACAGTGCTTAACTGGTAAATGACTTTCTGATGTGTGGTTCTCCCTTCTCCTTACTCAGATAACTGATAACTAGCACAGGTTAACTGATACATTCTGCATGTGTCTGTGGGTGGAAGGCATTTCAACTCAGACTTCAGTATGTGTGTATATACATAAACATATATATATATATATATATATATTTTTAGTCATCTACTACTAGGCTTCTACTCATTAACAGAATATAGTTGTTCGTATTTGGCTATGTCCTCTGCTTCTGATTTTAGTTTGTCTTCTGACATACCATAAAGAAAATATGTCAGACTAAAACTCTGCTTCACAGAAACCTGTTAATCTCCTAACCTTTCTTCGTTTCTTTGTATCAATAGGGCTGTTTTGGGACAGGATTCAGCTGGAGATCTGTCTTCTATTTGAACAATATTCAATTAATATTTTTATCCCCATTATCACCACCTGGGTCAATATATCCAGCTAGTGGGATTTCCAAGGGCTCAGTGTGTGATTCATAAGTGACTCTGCCTTAGAGCGGGAAACCTCGGGTGACCAACCTGCTTAGTGCACCTGCACGCTTGAGTGAGGGAGTCTGGTACGCCTGGGATTTGGCCTTCTCTCTACATCAGAAGTTGGATTTAATACATTCCAAATGGAAACATCCTAGCACATCGTCTGTGCGAGGCACTTGTTACTGCACAACCCAACCACTTAGGCGAGGTCTCCCCTTCTCCTCCTTAAAACAGAGTAGCTCCCTATGTGTAGGGAGTGTTTGTAGGCTATATACCTTGTCCTCTTTTCTCTTTTTACAAACTCTCGCAAAGGAAGAAATTAAGTATCGCTGGACATTTTCTTTATTTATTTTTCTCTGAAGTTTCTTCCTGACAAGCTTGTTATTGAATTTTTTTTGTTCATAATTTAGAAGTTTGAGATGAGCTACTATTAGGCCAAATGAAATCAGCCGTGGAATAGAAAGCTGTAAAGACTGAAAATGGAGAGTTACTCTTTGTTATTAGCAGCAGTTGGTTAGGTATTACTGCATTTACTTCATGGCACTGGGTTTTGTAGACTGATCAGATGGGAGAATGATCTAATGCTATATAGAGAATAGTGCCTAAATCTTCTTTCCTATGGTCATGTGTAGGAAATGTGCACCTTAAATTCCTGAGTGACTTGGATGTTTTCTTTTGATGTGAGGAAAGTAACGTTTTGTGAAGCTTGTAGTAGAACTCTGGCTAGACAGGATTTACCTTTCAGGGGTAAAGTCTTGTTGCATGTATTCTTGACCTGACAAGCAGAATGGTTGGAAACTTGTGCGGTTGGGGACCAGAGGGCTGTGCTTGTGCTCTGGACTGGAGATTTACAAGCAGTAAAACTATTTGAATAGAGAGATATGTTCTCCCTCTCTTAGCCCCTTGCCCCTTGATAGCAAGGAGCATGACGAGCATGAGCAATTCTACTGGAACAATAATGGGAATGCAGGTGCCTTGAAAGACTACGGAGTCAAAGGGCTGCAGAGCTTTTTCTTTCTTTGTTTGTTTAAATAGCATTCACTTCACAGAGATAAAGTTTTGTGTGAATTGTTATAAACTGGGTTATATATCCCCATTTGCCAACTACTGTAACAGTCGCAGGTTCTCTGCATGTTCTCGCTTTGCTGCTGCACTTCAGGTGTCTGCAAAAGTTATTGCAGTTAGAATAGCGCTTATTTGTACTACAGCTTTGCTTTTTTCTTCTTGAAAGGATAATAATTTTCTATACAGACTGAAATAAATAGTGCCAGTAACTACAGCAAAAAGGGGCAATAGAATGGCTGCAAAATATGGTAGCTGGCAAATCCTATAGTTTAGGTTAATCCATTACCTTGTTCCTCACAGAATGCTGAGTATGAAATACAATGTACTCGACTCCAATGCAGATGAAGTTATACCAAGCAGAGTTGCAGTAGTGACTTTTACTTATTTATTTGTTTTAGATGAAAACTGGGATGATGATCAGCTTCTCGGATTTGAACCGTGCAATGAAAACCTTGTAACAGGTTGTAACATAATTAACGGGAAATGCGAATGTGACACCATTCGGACCTGTAATAATCCATTTGAATTTCCAAGCCGAGATACTTGCCTGTCAGCCTTAAAAAGGATTGAAGGTAAGCACTTGTCTTCAGTCATTTTCAGCCTTTATCTTCTCTGTGCACCTAATCAGAGTGTAGGATCAAGTTAAAATTTCAGAGTCGTTTAGGTAGTTTCCGATACTTGTAACCTTGTAATTTTCAGAGGATGGATGTATGGTTCAAGAAGACATGCTTTTAGTAACTTTGATATTTGAAACTTTTAGTTTTAAGGGTGGAATAAACTGATACTTGGTGCTTAAGCATGTCTTGATATTTGCTGATTAAGACTGAAACCATTCTGAGGGTGAACAGTCTGTCATAGATACTTTTGCATCTTCAGTTGTAAAGCAGTGTGAAAAATCATCTTTATCAGCTCTTGCAATTAACTGAGCCATGGATAAACACTGAGAATTTAAATAATAAAGGGATAGAAAAAGAATAGGAAAAGCTATTAAAAAAAACTTGATATGTTTGTATACTTACTCAGATTAATGCATGAATTGGTATTTTATTTGCATTTACATGTTATGGGGTTACTTTAATGCTAGTATTTTTCAGTTTTCCTGTTCCTTGTCTTAGCTTATGTTAGGCCATGTATATTTATGCCCCTGCACGTGTACGCAGTGTCTTACTGTTCATATTGCTCATGGCTGAACTTGCCATGAGTTGGTGCAGGAGTGTCCAGTTCCTCGGACATTGTCGTGGTATATTTTGAGAACTGTTTTGAGCAACCATCAAAGGTTTGATCTCAGGTCTTTGTGATGCTGTGATTAATACTTCCAGAAATGTCCAGGAACATGGAGGGGGCGAGGGGGGAAGGAAGGCGGGGTGAACATGCTTAATTAATCTGCTTTAAGCCACTATTTAAAACTACATTCAAAACCAAATATGCTTAAGGATTTTGACCATATTTAAAGTTACCATTTTATCCACTGAGATAAATGGCTTTGATCTGTTGCCATCTGCCATGGTCTCCTTGTGACAATAAAAGATTTTTTTCAAGCTGCAGAATTTAAACTAGGACATCTTGTAAGAATAATGTAGCTGGCACACGCGTGTTCGTTCTGCTCTGCCATGATGCCGGTTGCTAAAGGGATACAGATGCCCTGCTTTTTTGCTGTAGGCACCAGGGAGGTTTGTCTAATGCCTGTCTTCTGGTTTGACTGTAGCTGTGGATATATGGGTATGTTAGGGTATATGGATTCTTAAGTAACCTGGACCCTTTTAATAAGAAAGCTAATCCTTTTTTATTCTTTATGAGAGTGTGATTAGGACTTTAGTAGCTCATCAGAATGTCTAATGGCATTACAGCTCGTCATATTTTTTTTAATCTCTTTGCTGAAAGAATCTGTTGTGGATCTTCCCCACCGCCTCCAAGAAAGATTGGAGTTTAGTAGGCAGGGCATAAATAAGGCATGGTGATTCCTTGAATAGCTTGCTGTTGGCAAAACTCATGTTTTGGCCAAATTTCCGTTTTTAAAACATAGAATTCTAAGCTTAGCCATGAGGTAACAATATCTTGCGTGTAAATCAAGGTTTACTGTCTTTGTATTGACATTTCTTATCTCATAAAACAGAAGTAATCATAAGAGAGAGCAACAGAATGTGATTTAACTGAGGAAAATGAAGTTTTATTTTAATTTGTTGGTTGTTTGTTTTGTTTTGTTTGTGGTGTTATTTTTCCTCTCTTGAAAGCCTAAAACTATAGCACATCATTGGAAGAGTTTAGGACCTGTTGATTCTGACCATTCACAAATAGTTGTTGGCTGTTGGTGCATGAAAACTGGAAGATTTGGCATTTATGCTCTGGCATCCGTAATATCAAAAGTCTGGCAGTTGTCGTAACTTTGGTACTAAAATAATCTAGCCCCTTCCCTCCCCTTTCTTTTCCCCCTTGAGAATGAATTTGTATACTTAAACCATTATGAATATAAGCGCTAGCACTAAGAATTCTTTGAAAGAAAATACATCTATATTTCCAGATTTTTGACTAATTCCAATAGTAGGACATTAAAACAAATTCCTGGGAATGTATTTATGTTGAAATAATGTTAAAATGCCCATCTTGACAGATATAAATATTAACACTCCAGCTAACCTTCTCGTAATGATTGACATTGAAAATAAAGCTACAATTTTAATTTTCTGTTTTTCTTCTTTAATTTTTTTTTTTCATTAATAAGCTACTGGAATCTTTGCCTAAGCTTAGCTCTTGCTATGTCCAACGCTGCTTCAAACATGGTAACTTGCTTTTTGTTGCTAAAACACTTGCTAGTGTTTTAAATTTTTGATTTTCACATAGCTTGGGGGGAAAAAGGAATTTTACTCTTTTTTTTTTTTTCCCCCAGTGTATCTATATATATTTTATATAAATCTCCCCTCCTCCCAACATAGTCCTTTTTTGCCTGAAATTAACAGCCCTAGACAGTCAAATCTGCCTACTGTATTTTGAACTGCAAACGCTTATCCCTTCTTTCTCCAAATATGTGCAACAGGGAGAGATTAACTGGGAATCACGCGAGCAAGTTTCTTGTGCTAGGATTAGGGACTGAGTGGTAACTGCTTATGGGGGTTGTTTCTTTAAATGCATTTCTGAATTTTTCATGTTCAAATGACAAAATATGCCTCATCCTATACTTTAATATATGCTAATGCAAAAGTGTTTATGGTTTTTCTTGTGCATACTTGTGCATATTTTTACTAAATCCCCTGGTTAAAATGGGCTAGCCCACTACATTTATCTGAGGCAATATTTGCTGTTTGAGCATTTCGGGCTACTGGTGTCCCCGGATACTCTAGAGGTTGTTTTTGGCCACTTGGCAAGTCCAACTGAAATGTGGCTTAGGTAGAAGGAAAGGAAACCAGAGAGCACATTTTATTTATTTATTTATTTGTATGTTATGAAGAGGTGATTTGTAAGATATGTTAAAGATGTCAAATTCAAATTTTTTGAAATCTCATTTACTGATTCATATTTCACTTTTTGGCATGCTTCCTAAAGACGACAGCGTAAAAATTTTAAAGTTGTCATTTAAATGTTATAATAACACAATAGAATCTACTGCCACAAAAAACAAGCGTTTTTGTATCTGAGTATTTGAAATCTAGCTCCCTTCACTTCCACACACTTTAATATGGATATTTTGGAACGCAGAAAACCAGGAAGGCCCAAGCGCAGCACTCGGGAGATGGGTTGTGTCACGATTGCAGCTCGTGAGGAAAGCGCGCAGAAGGGTACAAGCAGTTACTTCCGTGTGGCTTTGGCTGCCTCTGGTGTTCAGGAAACCTGGTAAACAATGCTAAGAACGGCCTGTCTTGTTCAGCAAGATGTGTCTGGGTGCCGCTTGGCAGGCAGAAACACCATTGCCTGTTCAGTTCGGTGGTGCTCGTTCTGGTGTGTGTGAAGAGCTTGTATGTTCCTGAGCCTCCATAAATATTTGAGGCAAGGGTGGCTGATAGAGCATCTCCTGATGAGAGGAAAAAAAATCAGAAAGGCAGCTTTTTCCTTTTGTTTTGGATGTAATCTGGGAAGGATACATGCATACGTGTACATATACTTGAGCTTTTGGCTTGTGTGTAGTCTTTTCTTATGACTCTGCTCTCAGTTTGAGCTTGCTTTCTCAGCTACCTCAAAGCTTTCTTGAATGCTTCACATAAGATCTTTGTCTCTATTGTATGTGTCTGCCTTCCTGGGCTCCTTGTGTCTGTCTTTCACTTCCTTTGCTTGCTCTTGATTTACCTATGTCATGTTCTTTTTGCATCTCAGTTAGATTGAAGTTCTCGCTTGTCCAGTATGGTTTTTGTGTCATTCCTTCTCAAAACCGGAATGTAGGTGTCCCAACCTTATGTCGTTTAAATGTCTCTGAGAAAACTAGAAGGGTACTCTCTTTCTGCTGAAGTCTAGCTCGGTCTCAAACTGGAGTTTAATCTGCTCAAATGAAAGTAAGAGCTGCTGATATTCATTTGCAAGAAGGCACCAAGAAGAGAACATAGATTCCTCACACTACTGATGTTGGAAAGAGTTACTTCTCTCTGTGTCCTTTCCCAATTCTACTTCTTTGTTTTGTTTTAAGGAATAGTAGGATTTGAATACTGTTGGAAGGATTGGTTCTGTCATACAACTTTGTAGCTATTGTCCAATTACTCTGGATGTTGACATACTGCAGATGTTCAAAGCACAAAGCATATTTATGCCACAGGGTCTCCACACCTCCTTACCAGATTTTAAGGGCCTGCTTCTCAACAGAGAGCATCGGTGACTTCTCATAAAGGTAGTTTGTGAGAGAGGTCATGAACCTTCTTATGAGGAAGTGCATTCATATTTGGGGCTAGAGAGAAACTGGCTGGAAAAGCTATCATGTAGCTAAATAATAGTATGTTGTTATTAGTTTTTTTAGTGCTTTTGCTGCTGGTTATTGTCCTGATGAGTTCCTGCTCTGATATGGTTCAGGAAATCCTGTGTTCATGAGCTTAGAATGTGCAATTGTCTGTGAGGCAGCTCATGAGGACAGCTTGGTTGAGGCTGAGAAAGCTGATGGACTTGATCTTCCAGAGGGGACCGGCAAAAATGTGGACAGAGGCTGAAAAGTGGTGATACCATCTGTCTGCTGAGCCCCAGAAGCAGGCAGAAACATAACAGGTTGCTAAGAATTAACTGTAGATAGCACAGAAGAGAGGAAACTTCAAGATTTTGTGACTGAGACCAAGGATTAACAAAATGTGGACGAGGAAGTCATTATATTGCCTTAGCACAGTTTTGTAGAGCTTTGAGAGGTGGAAGCATTAAAAACTCTGCCGATGTGTCGTGCTGGCCAATTACCGTGAAAGGCTGTCCAGCACATGCACTGCCTTCCTGGTGGCTCTTTGTCTGAAACGACCCTGTCTTAGTATTTTCAAAGACTCTGGTCAGTTCTGGGGTCTTTTTCTTTCTCTCTTTCTATGCTAGGCACTGGTAACAGCTTCAGTAGCCCAGAAGAGCTTTCAAAGAGCAGGAGCTAAAGGATGCCGTTGAGCTTGTTGCTTTCCCATCATGAGAGTTCAGGATCCGTGGTGCGGGCAGCGTGCCTTGCTGCTCTCCTTCATCGAGTGAAGGGGCAATTCTGTGGAGTGATAATTAGCTCTTTCAGCAGCCTGCACTGCTGGAACAGCTATTTCCAGTTCCCTCAGGAACGTGGGGTGAAAAGGTGGTGGGTCACAGACATAGAGTGTCTTACAAATTGGACTGTTTAGATCCAACGCAGCCTAAAGACATCAGTGTCTTCAGTACATTGCTGCAAAGAAGAGAATTTTCCTTGTACTAGACTGCTTCCTTATATCCAGCAGGAGTATTTACTTGGATAGTATTAGGTACTGGTACAAAACACAAGCCCAGGCATTCCACACTACTGCAACAAATATTGAAAGTGCCACCAGGCACAGCAAAAGTGTTCTTTTGTTTTCAATTTCTGTTAATGTGCATTTAAGCACTAAGTGATCCAATTGGATCACTTGATAATCCTTTCACATAAAAGCTAACTTGAGTCTTTATTTGGTGTGAATCTGAATAATAAAATTTGAGTATTCTTCTAATGGAAGAGATGATTAACTTCTTCAGTAAGTCAATACCCTTCGCTTGCATCTCTGAATGTTAAACTTGGTGATGATAGGAAGTTATTGAAACTTGTTTTAAATTCTCAGTTATGTAGCTCGTGCAGTTTCCCACATCTCCTGTATTCCTGTCCTTCATCAGTCAAAAAGAAGATGCCTTCTAAGTTGCTGGCATCTGTTAAGATGGCTGTACTTATTGCAACATACTTGTTGCATTCCATTTTTTTTTGCATGTAACTGAATAACTTTATACTGGCAAATGCTGCGATACCTGTTAGACCAGTCTTGAAGCTACAAATATGAGAAGGTAATTTTACACTAAATACTTGTTTGGTTGTTATTAAGTCTGACTGCGTTAAATTTCACTTGTGTGGTCTTAAAGGCTGATGCTATGTTGAAAACCTTCAACAGAGTAAATATAGCTTTGTGCTGAATTATCTTGTAGGGAGGGGAGTGAAATATGCTTTCAAATGTGCATAATCTGATACACTTTCCACTCCTTTCACATAACAATTAATACTTTTTTTCTTTTCAAATAACTGAACTTTGAGGGTTGGCATGTTTGCTATAAGGAATGTGATTATGGCAAAGGTCCAATTTTACCCAAATTTTTTATAAGGAATGTGCTTATGAGAGCCAAGTAAATGCATCTGAAGACAAAACTCAACCTGAAATACAGAGGAAAAATTGCAGTATAGCTTTCATGTTTTATGATGCATATTAGGCATTAGGCATAGATACAAAAGGAGAAACTATCTCATGTGAAAGTAGTAGAGCTTAGGAATATTGATGTTAATTTGAATACACAAATCTTCAAAATGCAAAAGGAAGAGCAGTTATCATTAATAGATGGCATCTTGTGAAATGGTGCATCTGTCAGTGCAATTGACTTCAGAGCAAAACTCAGGGGTGTTAGATTTGCAGGCCTTGTCACTTGTTCTTAACTCCAGCCCCTCAAGAGAACTGCCCCTTTGTCAAGGAAGGATGATCCCTTTCTAACCTATTGATGTTTTGACATGTCCTAATTTTTTTAGGATAATGTCTCATACCCACCCACCCACCATCTGAACTATGGAATTTCAAGCTAACAGAGAAGCCTGCAGAGATCTCAAAGAGGCATCATAAACTAAAACTGACTTTATATTTCTGTATGCATACTTAATTTTAAGCCTAATTGAATTATGAATAATGCTATTTGTATTTGTGGAGGGGAAAAAAATGGAAAAAAACCCACAAAAACTGTTAGGAGGTAAGATTAAAGAAAGAACCACAAACTGAGCAGCTGGTTAAAGAAAAATGGTAGTGGCAGCGTCACAGAAATTACTTACAGCTCTAACTAACATTGTCCTTTTTCCTTGATTTACGGAAATGTGTGTAGCTTTTAACACATAGGAACTCAACTAATTTACATAGATGCTTAGAACCTCGGAGAGATCCTGAAATGCGGTTGATTTTTGAAGAAACTTGGTTTAAAGTTGAACAATCCCCTGCAAACGATGGAAAACGTGGAGGGCAAGGGAGAAAAGAGCAGTGCTGAAGAAGCTCCATTGGCTCTGCCTCAGAGCGGGCTGCACCTGGGGCAAACCAGACTTGGGAGGCTACTGAGAGCTTTAAGTATAGCAAGAATACTCAAATAGCTGTCCTAGCTTCAAACTTCTCAGCACACTTGAAAATTTAAGTCCATTAGTTATTTTCAGCTTGCCCATTCCAGCACGATGTATTCCAACAGTGTCTCTTTTCTTGTTACCTGTATGCCTTGCTGGAAGGTGAAACATTTCTTCCCTCTCCCCAGTATGTAAAACGCAGTATCAGCCAGATCTGTTCTTGTCTTTAAAAGGAGAAGAAATGAAGGTAAAGTGAAAAACATCTTGGGATTTCTTTCCTCATGTCTTTTTTCTGTAGACTGCCTGAAGCTAGCAAGCTGTAATCTGTTACTGGCAGACCAGGCTAAGGGCGCTAGGACAGAACTTCTGATTTTTTTAATCCTTCTCCTAAAGTTTGCCTATTACTGTGCCCTTCTAGGCTCAGGCAAGTGTTATTTGATTGCAATGATAGTTAAAGTACCTAATTGTAACTGTATTTTTCAAGAATTCAGTTCCTGACATCTTTCTGCAATGAAATGTTACTCTAGCCAGTATCCTAACAAGCTAAACTTGAGTGCATATGGTACGTGTGTGCTCTCTGCAAATACTTAAAAACAAAATGACTTGGCTCCAAATACTGGGGCAGCTGTTTGCTTACAATGACTATAAGGAAAAGGATTCCTGTACTTGCTTGATGAGAAAGCAGATGCTCTATAGGTGAAGTGCTGACCTTGCAGCTGAGCAGCATCAAAAAGCAGAGTTCTTAGCCTTAGTTCATACAAGCATTAGCCCTACCTTCTTTTTAAAGTAACTTATATAGTGAATGTTAAATAGCCCATCTAGAATAAAGTATGTTATCTTAATTTGCTTTAATGTTAATTCTATCTTTCTGTATAAAAGAGAAAAATGTTCATTAATTCCTAACTTCTGTTAGGAAGAGAACAAATAATACTTGTATGATGAACTTAATTCTAGAGACATGTGAAAATTGTTGGCATAGTAACAAACCAATCTACATAATTTAAGGTACGAGGATTTCAATGACTTGTCAGATACATATGCCAGAATCTCAACTCCTGTGAATGAATGAATATGTTAAACACCAAACATGTTTGGTGCTGGTGTATAACTTCTGAAGGACGTAAAAAATGCTCCCTCAATTTAAAAAAGCAAGCAAACAAACAAACAAAAACATACATTGGAAACTTAAATCTACTTTTGACCTTTGGCTATTGGATAGAGTCGCAGAGCGCCGCGGAGGAAATGCCTGACATTCTAGGCATCCGCGCGGAGTCTTCCAGCTCTCTGGCACGCTCATGTGCAGGCCTGATCCTCTCCTCCCCCTCCGGCCCACGTTCTGGACTCCGTGGGGAAGGGGATGGCAGTAGTGCCCAAAGCTGCTTGTTTCTTGCTGCATGGGCTCTTGCCGGAGCCCTGTGTCTTTCTGGACAAAAAATGATTGTTTTGTAAGAGGCTGGGGCAAGAGTCCTTAATCTCTCCTGAATTCTAGAGGCCAGGCTGGGAGATGATTAAATGCTGCTTTATAGAGGACCAGGCTGGATGCTTCTGGAGAAAGCCACTTGCAACGTTGAAAATTATCTGGTAAACATATGACTGATATACTAGACAGAAGGCTGAGTAAGAAGCAAGGTGTGAAATAAAACGAGTCTTGCGTTGGACAAAGTGTGCTGATTTATTGCACTGTTAAAGTTTGGCGGGCAGTACAGGTAGGCCTTTTCTGGATAGGTCACATGTAGCACAAAAGTAAAGTCACAGACTTGAAGATCGCTTCTTTTCAGGGCCTACTAGAGCTGTATAGGCAACAGGAGATATAAATGCTGTCTCCTTAAACTGAAGATCTTGCTAAACAAGATGTTAGTAGAGCCCAGAAGTGCTGAATTAGACGAGAGTAAATTCAGGACAACTCATCCCATCTTTCTAAGAATCTGAAAATGCCAGGTGAGCCATGCGAGATGAAACGTGTGAGGAGAATGAGAAGAAATGACTTTATTTTTTTTCTAAAGATCTCCTCCTAGTGTTGGAGAGTTGAAATGCGCAGAGTGATCCACTGCCACAGGATGCCTTCCTTGCCTTGACTCTAGGTGTGTTGAGCAAGAAATTCATTACTTCAGGAAAGTGGATTTTTTGTGGAATCAAATTTTCCAGGGAGTGGAAAGAACTGAGATCCTGACTGCAGGATCTTACTTGGGTGGCTCCATTGCTTAAAAGATATTAGGAGGACTAACCAATTCAATCATAAATCTGTCTCTCCTGCAACCATGAAATGTGTAAGATCTACCAAAAGAATACACCTTCAGAAACATATACATGGAACTGAGAGTTGAAAAAATGTACATTGTCCTTCACAACATGAAAGTGCTATTTTTAAAAACTTTTTATTAATGTATGTCTATCTCGTTTTTTTTTTGTTTGTTTTTTTTTTTAAATCAAGAGCAAAGAATGCATTTCCTTGGCCTTTTTAAAGGTGATGAGTGGTTCGTTACCTTTAACTTA
>JAUBOD010001075.1:2857801-2912925 GCA_032353885.1 Nothura maculosa | reverse complement strand
AGGTGTGCCTGCTGGAGCGGGAAGGTTGGACTGGATGATCTCTAGAGGTCCCTTCTAACCTTGAAGATTCCTTGATTCTATGATATAAACTATGGCATTGGTGCTCTGTAGTTTTCACGTCTAAAGTTTCTTTTGTAGCAAGTATAAGATTGATACAATCTGTATCCTATTATTGGTTATTTGACTCAGAAGCTTCTTCTTGGCTGCTCAACAAAGACAATGGAGATTATGAATCTATTTTTATTTCCTTTTTATTTATTGTGCTTTTCTTCTTGCAGTCAGTCTTCCTCTTGCATACTAACGATTGTCCTGACTTTATCTCAGCTAGCAGGGGGAGCTTTTATATTCTTATCTTTCATTTAATTAATTCACCTCCAGGGTTAACAGTTTAGGGGCAAGCTCCACGTTCTCTGAAAAAATCCTCTGTAGTCAAGACATCTGCTTTTTTCTATGTCGTATTTGCTAATTCCTTGCTATTCCTGTCTAATTACATATAAAAATAAAAATATCTTACCACTGTTTATCATATTTTGGTTCTCTACTTGCCTTGCAAAAAAAAAAAAAAACCAACTTATTTTTACAGTTTATTCATGGAATCTTTTTTTTTCTGAATAATTGCCAAATTCTTCTTTACAGAGAAGACTTAGAACTTGAATTTGGTCAATCTATTATGCTTATATATAGTCATATTTTAGATTCTCAAGTACTGTAGAGCTTGTCTACTACTTGAATTTCCTTTTTTAAAATAAAGTGCACTCTACATTTTTAAGATTCGTAATATATAAGGAACAGCTCTGCTGTGTCAGTCGAGCTATGTCAATATGCAGAACTATGAAAATCAAGCTCTGAGACTTCCATAGCCTTCCAGTATGGTGAAAATTTCCTTATCTGAAGTCACTGGCTCAAAAGCGAGATTGTTTGGATGCTCTTGCAGTATACTTGCACTTTCATATGAAGATAAGTTATATAATCAGGATTAGTCCAAACTGGCATTTAGGCAGTTCTTTTAGATTCTTGTGTGAAATACTTTAATCTTACAAACTTATTTTTTTGTGTTTTTGAAATAATTTAATGCAAATAAAATGGTGATACAACAGAGTAGCAGTATTTTAAAGTTATTTGATGTGAATGTTTAATAGATATTGCATGATGTTCATTAACTATATCTTTCTGTGAACTGAGGACAAATCTTTTTTAATTGTACAGTCTTCATGTCTGTAATATTTCTACCTTCTGCTCATTTTTTTTCTTACGTTAATATCTTTATACAAATACCTTAATGTTTCCTAATTCCTGTCATCAACATTCCTAATATAATATACTCCCATTACTTTTTAGTGTCTAGTAGTGACTGTGTATTGTTTAACATTGGGAGTTTTCTGATTGCTTTTTATTATAGGCCACCAACTATTAAGAGTTGTCTATTTTATATGTATATGTGTATAGTATATAATATTTCAGATGATCTGTTTTTATGTTCTTGTCAACTGATTAATATTGCTGACTTATTCCAAAGTGTCAATTCTTAAAGCACTTTTAAATAGTATCTGAAGACTTTTAAGTATGAACTTTGTGGTCCTGTAAGATTTGAAGAGCAACACTAAACATTTTTGAAGTAATATAACACTGTACTCAGCCTCATTCCTGTCTCTGCATTGCCTGCCTGTTGCCTTTTACTTTCAAAGTTGGTGGTACAGGTAAACACTTCAAAGATTGAGGAAGAGGATGCACTTGGGCTCCCCTCAG
This sequence comes from Nothura maculosa, assembly GCA_032353885.1. Taxonomy (NCBI): domain Eukaryota; kingdom Metazoa; phylum Chordata; class Aves; order Tinamiformes; family Tinamidae; genus Nothura; species Nothura maculosa. The sequence continues at coordinate 2,911,179 of JAUBOD010001075.1, read as the reverse complement.
AGCACTTTAGAGAGGAAGTACAGCTGGCCCATCAGTGACATGCTCTATACAGGAAATGCTGGTAAGTGCGCTAATTGATCTGGAAAAAAAAATGTCTGATCTTTTTAATTTTAGCAGCTTTGTAATAGGGCTACAGTGTGCAGATGAAAATGTGTGTTTGTTTTTCAGTTTGAATGGTATTCATTTAATCATTCTGTCTTTATTCTTTCCTCTTGTCTTGGATCTAAGATTCTGTGTTTCTTTCAGATAATCCAAGAAATTACTTTCCCCAAGCTGCTGGCTTTCTTGTCTGGCTTGCTTCCTAACAGCATACGCTCCTGTTCCTTTCACAGTAAGAATACTTACCATGAGCTCTAATAACTCACGTGGGTTCTTAAAATCCCAGTCCTTCTGGAAGGAGTAAGATTGGGGTGAGAGTGTTTCACAAGGTGCCCATAGAAGGGTATATGACAGTGTCTTAGACACGCACTTTAATCTTGCTGGCTACTTGCTAACAAAGCTGTTTGATACGCTTAAACTCTTTTGAATCCCTCTGTGATAAGAGGAATGTGCTTTTCAAAGATAAGAATATGTGATCTGATGATAGGTGAGTTTCAGCTAAACAAATTGTAGCAGCTGCTCTTGTCCACATGCTTAGCTTGCTGCAAATGGAAGTTACAGTTTTTAAATTTAATCTGCTACAAAGCTGGAATTTGCATTTTGGACAGAATAAGCACCCTGTGATTTCTTGTTACTGCTTAGCTGATGGCTGACAGCTTGATAAGACAGGGTGATGTTTATATGGTTTAGGTGGGATATTCATGGATTTAGTCTCTGTGGAAGAAGTGTTAAAACTTTTAAAATACCACATGTATTATCCTGCTCTCTGATTTTTGCTTTCATCTTGTGTTTGTTCTCTACAGTGCTGTGATCACTGATGCTGTTGCTTTAAAAAGCAGAATTTGTTTTCTTCTTACTTAAGCCTGAGAGCCATTTCAATTATTTGAGATGTTATTTTTTGAAAATTTTCTAGGAGAATTATGCTTTCAGTAATTTTTCTAGAAAAGTTTATACTTTCTTTTTGTTTAGCGTACATTGGAGCTTCTGAATTCATCCTTATTTTTTTAAAAAAAGGAATCCTGATTTTTTTCATTAATAAGTTCTGTTGACTGCAGACTTCAAAATCTGCATATGCGTGAGTACCTGGAGGCATTAGGGTTGTGTTTCATTGGCCACATAACTTGGAAAGTTATCCCAGAATAATGATACCACAATGAAACATATCTTTTGTGTACTTCAGTCTTTTTAGAGAACTGCATATACTGGGCTCTTTAACGGTAGAGCTGAAATCATTATTTGCTCCTAGCTTTCTCAGACATATATCTCGATGGCTCCAGTCCCTCAATTTTAAGCAAATCATTACTTGCTTTTCTTACAAACTTTGCTTGAGTTAGCTTTGCTTGAGTTAGCACAAAAATGCTTGCAAAAACACCGATTATCCTTCCTCCTTAGAGCTGTCGAGCATTCTTACCCTCATTATACTAAGTTCAAACTTTTCTGATGGTGTCACTCCTGGTAGAACTCCTCCATATTCTCGTAGATTCCTTCAAAGTAATTTATAGTTATTAATGTAGCTAAAGTAAACCTTGACAAGAAAAAAGCTATTGAAGACTTCTTTTAATCAAACACGTGATTTGGAACCTGTGCTAACTTCAGAAAGGACTGAAATAAATGAGATGCTGTCTCATGGTAGTATTTTAGAGGTTAAATCTCTAAGGGGCTTTTTCACTTCAAGAGGATTTATTAGGACTTTGATTTTTTTGTTGTTTTTTATTTTTATTTTTTAGCTGATACGTAGCCACAACAAGTACAATTCAAAAAGCAGAAACTTAGACTTCCTTATAGAATTTTACTTCTTGCTCTTTCTGTCTGAAAACATCTGTATAGAAATCTTTTCCTATCAACTATACAATCATATTGCAGATGAGTGTCAATGTGTGTCTCTATGCTTTTTCTTTGACATTATACAAAGAGATTGAAAAGTGAAATAGGAAAGATAAGCAGTGATATCAGTTAATGAGAATATTCATTTAGAAAGAAAAACAAACAAAATATAGGGACATGACAGATTTTTTTCCAAGATAAGAAAACAAAACAGAAAAACTAAACACATAATGAAGTTGACAGCTTGAAACTTGAGCAACAATCAAGAACAGACTGAGGTGTAAGATGATGTGTATTGCTATGGCACATAGAAAGTAATTAGGATGCGTAGGAATGGAAGAGAGGTGTTAGTAGCGTAACTGGAGAGATTGACTGAGAAAAGAGGGGTATGAGATGCACAGTTTTGAGAAGAGGAGGAAAAGGCAGAAAAGGTGAACAGGGCAATTGGTAGGAGAAAACCGTAACTCGGGTACTGGGATGGAGTAAGTCAATAAGTCTTGCTGTACAAGAGCAATTCAGAGGAATGTCTATCACCACGAATGGAAGAAAACAGCATCGTTCTTAACTGTGACAAGTTATCTTTCTGGGCAATGAGATGAGTCAGTCACAATGAAAATGCTGAAGAAATGACTGTGAGTGGGATTGAAGAGTCTTGCTTCTCGGAGACAGAAAGATTAGCAGTGGATTGGGAATTAAGAGGGATTTTTTTCCCCCCTCTTTTCATGTTGACAGAAAGATGACATCTGATAGAAGCAAATGGCATCAATATCCCGAAAAGTCATTTTAATGTTATCTGTTGAAGGACTTTGACAGTTTGATGTTTTACAAATGTGTTCAGAAAGCATTTGATAAGATAGATAATAAATAGTGGCAAAGTGTCATTTGTCATAGTGAAAAATCACAGCATTTTCTCCTTACTAGCTCGTTAAAATACTGGTTGTGAACAACCACCCACACAGTTACTGCAAATAATTGCATATAGTAGGGGAAAAATAAATATGAATGGAGTAGCATTTAAAGCGATTATTGTGTAAGAATTGGTTAGGTTAATTTGCACAATCAGTACACTTTCATGTTGATCCTTACATAGTATCTGCTGGATTGAGGTGTTTTCTGTTGTTCTTGTTGGCTTTTTTTTTTTTAAACATACACTGCAAACTTTTCATTGCATATTTTCCTGATTTTTATCTCCAGATTGTTACCAGAGTTCCTAAATTTTTGTTGTACTTTTGTTGTGCTTACATAGTATGGCATGCAAATATAGTATGCTCCAGGAAAACTATAATTTAAGAGATAATATTTAATCCATCTTTATAACCATGTATTTGCTGGTTCTTTCTAGCTATTAAAACTTGTTATCAGTGTAGATTCTTATCTGTGTCTACTCTAGCACTTTTGTTTTTCTTCTTCATTTTTGAGGAAGATGTATAAATTACTCTCCACTACCTGAGCGTTTTTAATGTGTTTTATAAAAGAAAAACAAGATCTGTATTTTATCTTTTTTTAAGCTGCTAAGCCTCATGTGGCCTTGGCACTCCTTCTATTATTGTGGTTTAATGCAAGTTAAGTGCTTGCTTTCTTTCCTATTTAATAAGCCTCTCAATGTTCCCTTGTTAAGATTTTTTTAAGCAAATGCTTGTGTTTTGATGGTGACTGTGTCAAATATTTTTTAAAGCACTATCTGAAAAACAGGATGCCCAGATGTAGATATCTGAATCTTTTTTTATAGGGAAATTAGAATGCATCATTTTGAGCTGTCCCTTTGAGAATACTTTCCTTAGCAATCTGTGAAGAAGAGCCTTCATTCTTCACTACTTCAGATTTCTCTCATTAGTGTGCTGTTGTCAGAGACATGGTCATGTTAAATGTGGTGAGCTTTTTGGATGTCATAAGTCAATAACTCATACCACTATTGCTCCAGGGACATGCTTTTCTTCCCTTTTCTTTTTTCTTTTTTTTTTCCTGGACTTTCTGTATGGTACAAAAGCTCATTTACCTCACTTGTAACAACCATTTTCTCATTTATTAGTATTTCTTCTTCTCGTGTGTCTCTTAAATAGCTGTAGTTCCTAATTGATTTAAACAATGTGTAGCATGCCATATAGAGCAAAAATATAAAAAGCTAAATTCTTTGTCTTTCTAGTTTCATAAAAGAGCTTCTGCAAATGACAGGAATGTGTGATTTTCCTTGGATGCTTTAAATTCTTGTAGGATCAGTGTAGGATCAGTCGTTTTTGACTTTCAGTCTCTAGATGAGACAGTTTCAAAAACCTAGTAAGGAAGTTTATCTGCATAGTTACCTGTTAACCTAGAGAATGATGAGCCACAATTAAAAGATGCTTCTGTTTTTATTTTTCTCATCACCTTATGCATCATCATATCAACCTTTCTTCTGTAGTGAACCCTTTTGTAGTCCTGAGTTCCACAGAGATTTTGCATTTCAAATGTGACAGTGGAAGTAAGTCCACAGATGCTTATCACTTTTATCTCAAAATGAAAAATAGAGTTTTAGATGAAATAGTTGTAATACTTAGAAAAGGCACTTTAAAAGCACAAAATCTTATGGCGACTTTGTGAGGTGTTTGCATTTTGGACTGGTAGATTATTTTACATCAACTCGCACAGTCCAGGCAGCACAGATTTGGGACTATGCTAGTCGACAAACTTTGTTTCCCTCTCCTTCAAAGACCCAGAACAGATGTATTTTCCCCTCTGTACAAAAACTAGATCAATTTAAGATACTATCAAAGAACCCAGATAAGGTAGTACCTAACTATAACCTGTATGTGCTCACATCTTTTATAATGTGCATGTAATGCAATTAAGATACAGATAAAATAGCTTAAGATAAAAGATTTATGTGATCTGTCTTCAAAGTGTAGTAACCAGCCACGCTCAATACTGCAAATGCTTGCAGTCTGGCCTACTAGACTGGTCACCATTCGTTTTATCAGTGTAGCAGAAAGACTAAGGGTCCATAGTAGGAGCAAAGTCCCATTCTTCCATAACTAGCCATGCCACACTAAGTTTTGGATGTTCTACCAGCATTTAGACTGCACAGTTTTGGATGCGTGCCTTGAGCATACACATTGTCTGTGGTTCCTATTAGCAATCTTCTTTTTCTTTCTGATTTTCTTTATCCAAAGCTTCTGTTTAAGAAATGTGTGGCAGGTAAGAAAGAAATTATTGACAAGCCACCTCTTCTGTCCAGCTTCCTAATGCCTCAAGTCACCACTTTCCTCTTGTTCCTTCTTCATTACAGTTGAGTGATGAAGTTTGTCTTTCAGATTCTTGTATACAACATAGGCTAGCCCCATGCTATAGAAATGTAACCGAGATGGAAGTGAAGAGGCTGGTACTTCCATAATGACCTTGATTGACAATTGTTTTGCTTCCTGGTAGGTGAAGACATAACACTTAGAGTTAAGGACTCTGTTGTAGGAAGAGGAAGACTGCAGTAAACAGAATTGCTGGTGAGTAATACTCCTCCTCCTCTTCTGTAAAAGACCTTAAAGATGTGTAATATGGTTGTTATGAAGGGAGAAAAAGAAAAAGGAAAAAAAGAAGAATAGATACATCTGTTTCTAGAGCTTTCTAGGGAGCTTTATACATAGTACAAATCTTAAGCTATGACGGGACCAGAGTAGTTAAGAATAGCTGTTCCAGTACTAATGGTGCTAAGGGCCCTTCGAACATGGAACGCTTCAGAATCCTGAGTTTGATCTCAGGCCTGTCTTTGAATCTGAAGAGTTCAAATGTGGTTTTGTACAGTTTCTTAAGATCAGAAAGCTCACCATTGAAAAAACTCATCTGATTTTGTCGAAGAAAGGACGTTTGTTCCCTTTAAAAGGAATAACAGCGTTTCAAAGTTTTATGCTATTTGACTTTACAGTATTCTGATGTTTGATACTGACAAATACAACGTACACATTTAAGTTAATTGCTTCTGATACCTATTTGGGGTAATGTGTTTCATCCCAAAACTTTTAAAATATCTTTAAGGATGCTGGATGGTGATATGATAGGCTTGAGGAGGATGTTTTGTTGTCAGTCTAGTTTCCATTCATAGGTGGAGAAGAGTGAAACGGTCATAACATGGGCAATATCTACTTATACTGTCTATACACATGGTATAGACATGTATAGACAAGCAAAATGACTGGTACCACTTAAATTCAATCTCTCACCTTGTGTGTGCCGTCACAGAATAGGAAACTACTTTATATGATGCAAACTAGTAGTTTTACCTATAGCATCAACATTAGAGCTGTCCTTCAATTTTTATTTTCAATGGAAAGTACACACCTGTGATTACTCTAAGGCAAGCACTAAAGATTGACTGGAGGGTCTTCAGAAAGCATGCTGATCATGTGTTATAACTTCAATAACGTCTTAGGAGGCGTTATACACAGATATAAATTCATTCATAGTTACTGTGCAAGCCTTAAAGTATGTTTGAAAAATGTAATGGCACAACTCTCTTTTAGAGTAACAGTAAATTGGCATAAATTTGCATAGATATTAAGGAAGTCTTCAGAAAGCCTTGAACAGAGGGATGAGATACTGTTACACCTCTGCATTGACAAGGAAATTCGCTCTACATTACTTGTTAAATTCTGCATAGTAATCAAAAGACATTCCAGGCAAAGCATGGGTGCAGAGTTACCATTTACTTTAGGACCTGGGATATTCCTGATTCCTTTGCACATGCTAGCTAAATAAGAAGGTTTCATTATTAAACTAAACTGCCATCCCTCCCATCTTTCAGCAGTACTTTATTACGTATCAGAAATGCTGGAGGATGAGAAATGTCTGTTGTGTTAACATAATGTAATCTTTGCACGTGACAGGTTTTTCCTTGACCTTCAATTGCATGAAAACATTGTCTTTAATTATTTCTTTAGAATTATTTAATTAATTCAGAATTTAATACTTTCCTTGTTTACTGTCATCTGGTTTTACTTGCTAGAGTTAAGGTTGGCAAAATTATCATGTTATGATGGATTTCTACCTTTACTGTCTTGAAATAATTGTCTTAATGGTCAATTAGACTTGCCTTTCTCCAGCTCTGAATTTTTGGTCAAGGTACTGAGCAGCACAGAAAACAGAATGGCAGTTTTTCCATAAATGTGCAAGACTGCTGTTTGCAAAACATAATCTTTTTGCCTTAATGTCTTCATCTGAAAAACATATTATGGATCTCTTTGTAGCTTAGTAAAGATTAGAGAGTGTCCATATATCTTAATATCTGTAAGAACATAAACAAATAAAGTTAAAAGGCCAGATTTGCCAGAGTCCAGAGAGAAATACAGTTACTCCGTAGTTGATTTTAGTGGGGAATTCCCTTATCAAGGTTAGAGTGGCTGAAAAGAAAATAATCAATTAATACTATACTAAGAAACCGTCATCTTAATTTGAAATTGTTCATATTTGTAAACAATCAACTTTTAGAAACTTCCAAATCCCTGGAAGAGCAAACTCTTTGGCCATACCTGTCAAAAAACAGTGGGCTTATGGCATACATGCCTTAAGCCCTTAGCTTGTTAAAAGCTGCTCAGTATTCCTTGCACAGTCTGTCTGTCCCACTAAAGCTACTGGCAGGATGTCCTCTAGTTGTGGGTGGTAGAAATGGCTCCTGGTTGTCTCCTATAATGCATGTAAATAGGACCCATACCCTCTTGTCACTTCTAACTGGGAACAAGAAGCATAATGGTCAGTTAGAAGAAGGAGCAAATGAAATCAGTGTGAGACAGAAGCAGCTCATCTGCATGTTTTAGCTCTATTAAAAAATACTATGTCCATAATCATCAACCTTCCTCTTCCAACACATCTCACGACTGTTCTGTAAAATGAAATGATATTATTCCTGCAGACTTTTGTGTAGTTTTTCTTTCTCATTCCACATTTGTTTCAGGAGGGAAAAAAAAGCTCTATTTCCTCCTTCTGGCAATAGATGACCTTTTCTTCTCAAAGGAACTGTCTGTGGATTTGATAAATGACTTTTGCTTTTATGAGATCTCCCATATGAAGTTGAGCAAAAGACATTAGCTGGGAAATGGTATATAACCTGATGTGTAGTCCCAGTCACTGATACTCCAAGGAAATAGATAGTCATCTGATTAATAACATTAATCAAGAGCTTTTAACTGGTTGTAGTTAATGATAGTTGGTATGAATTATTCATATACTATAAAGCAAAAATTCTCCAGGTCTAAAAATCATTTTAGATACAGAGATCATACTAGGAGTGAGAGAGAGCAAGACCACCTGTTAATTAGTAAAAGCTTTTGTAAATGAAGATGAACAGGTTAGCAGAAAAAATACTGAAACAGTAGAGTGGTATGCAATGACAAGTAGTACTACAACTTGAAATAAAGAAAAACTCTAAAATTTTCTATAATGAAGCACTGCAACGAACCTTATAGGAAGCCAGAAATGCCCTCTGTGACTTATACACTCAGCTGAAAGAGCATTTTGTTTGAGGGTATTCTGGCACCTAACCAAAAGGATTGTTTAGTTAAAAAATAAGTAAAAGCAAATGAAGTAATTCATTTCTAAAAGTGAAAGTCTCAGGCTGCCTTCCAGGCAGCCTGATCAAGTATTTGACCACCCATCCTGCTGCAAAGAATGTTTTCCTTGTATCTAATTGGAGCATGCCAGGCCGTGACCCTGCTGCTTCTTGCCTTTCAGCTGTGCACCACTGAGAAGGTCTGGGTCTCCCTTCTGTGTAAGCTGTTGAAGACAAGTAGATCCAGTTCAGCCTTCTTCCTGAGGCTGAATAAAACCCTTTCTCTTTGGTTTTACTTGTATGCTGTGTGCTGCAGCCCCAGCTCATCTTTGTGGCTCTTTTGTACTTGCTCCAGGGTGTTAATCTTGTTCTGAGGATCCCCAAACTGTGCTTAGTACTGCATGTGTAATATCCAAAGTCCCAAATAGAGAGAAATAATCACTTTCTTTCACCTGCTGGCTATGTTCTTACTAGCGCAGCTAGTTCTTGGTAGCTTTCATGACCCAGTAGGCCTCCGAGTGAAGGATCAAAACAAAGAAGACAGTCCCTTGACCTTTTCCATGTCTTCTAATTATAAGGACCTATGTCCCCTGGGCAGTCTACCCTTGCTTTCCTTAATCTTCTCTGCCTCAAGTGTAGCCTGCAGAAGCCCTTCTTGCAGTTTTTGCTGTGTTATTAACTCTCTTTCCATCTTTGGATGCCAGCCAGCGCTCAGTTTCAAGTCCAGCCAAACTTTGTTCGTTCTGGTCCCATCCCTGTTTGCCAGGGCAGTGTGTCTTTATCTATCCTGAGGAGCCCAATGCTGCCTCTCTACACAGTATTTTGGATTGGAGCTCAGCTGGGGTTCCCCATTCAGGAAGCATGTGGGAAAGCTTGGGTTTATTGCTTTGCTGTTCACAGGCTTGGACTATTGTATCCTGAATGTAACTCTGCAGGCTAAGACAAACTTGACCCTTTTTTTACAAAGACAGCAAACTTTTAGAATTAGTTTGCAGCACTGGGGTTAATTATCAGCATTAAAACCTCAGAGAAAAGCATCCTCGTCTGTTTTGGTTTCCAGGGTATAAAGTGCTACTTTCTTTCCTTAGTGAAGGTGCACAGGAAAAAAAACCGAATAGGAAAGCTTTAGAAAACAAAACCAACATTTGATGAAGTTTATATACAAATCTTGAAGAAATGTGTGCTCAGATGATGAGTTTTGGAATTATTTACTGTTAACATTCCTGGGTTAATTTTATTTCATTTGTTTTTTTTTTCTTTTTTTTTGAACTGAAGAAAAACTACCTTTAATTTAGTACAGTAATGACAATGTAGAAAAGAAAAATGATGTCAATAATATCAGCAATAATTATCAGTAACTTGAAGTCTATTGTTACATTTTCCTAGTAAGTTTAAGCATGCAGAATGTTTAACATCGATGTTATGTGTAGGACAGAAGCCTCAGAAAATGAAAGCAGAGGTTTACCGTGAGCATGGACTGTGGCCTGTAAGCACTGCCAGGCAGAGCAGTTCTTCCCATAGGCGATTCCTTGGCAGAAGCCTCTAGTAAAAAGCGTCTCTGTGATGGACTTTTTTAGAGATTTCCTAACTCATCTGTACTTTTGGGGAAAGGAGTCTGTGTGTTGTAGATATTCTGCATTGACTCACTGATTTGTAACTTCTTCATGATTTTGTTGGCTGTAATTTAAAGCAACACTATAACATAATTCCAAGATTTTTTTTGTAGTAGGATGGTGATGGAAGTTTTGTAAGTGTTTTGTGTGTTGTACATGAAGCAAGATAGGAAAGGAGGAGTGACAAGAAAGCTGACTCTGAATTTATCAGTTTTTATATATTCTTAGTTTCATCAATTGTTCACCTTGTTCTTGAAGAATATGTGAGGAATAGCCTACTTCAAACAATTGTTAATGTAATTAAGTAGGTGTAAGTAGTGTATCTGAAATTGAAATACTTGTGTGAATTGGAAAGCAGCTTAAGGATAATCTGTGTTAATGCAAAGAGCTGTAATATTACATGTAGGAGTAGATGCTAATTGGGATATTGCATAACATTGTCAGAGTAATTCTTTGTGATGTTAGTGGTAATAGATCATATAAAGTGATAATTAATATTGTATATTTTGAACATTCCATGTGATTGAAAATTTAAGAGAAGTAAAATATTTTATAGGTATCCAGAAAAAGTAGATGTATATAACAAGCTTTTCATGGACGTTTTGCATCCATAGTGTCTAACACTTTAGATAGGAACAAAAGAGAGGAGGAAAATGAAAGAATTATTGAGAAAAATTGCTATAACCACGTAATTGTTAATTGAACAGGTAAAAGGCTACATAAGGCTGCAAGAACACATTGTATCTATGTAACTTGATTATCAATTTAAATACCCACCACGTATTAGAGTGGGAGTAAGTGATCTCTCAGATTCTGCGAGAATCATCTTATTTTCCTGATTTCCGGTTTTTCTTGCATCAAATTGTCTACCCTACATCTGTTAGTTTTGAGAAATGCAAAAGTGGAGGTTTTGCTTCTGATAGCCCCTAATTGTTGAAATACCATTTTATTCCTACTTCTTATAAGCAAATTACTACTCTTGTAGTAATTTCTGTTGCACTAGCAAATTTCAGCAATTTCAAAGTTCTTAATATGAGGGCTTGGTTTTGATGTTTTTGGACAATATGATTATTGAAGATGCTGGTTTTCTTGTACTACCTTATTGAGTTTAACATGGGGGAGAAGGCTGTGACGCTTTCAGTATCTGCCATCCATCTCATGCTGCAGTGATATAACACTCCCATCACACAGGTGCCTCTAAGTCCAGTGAAACTTCTACTGGGTGCTCAGCTTGCTTTCCGTATAGGAGGGATTCAAATGTGCTGTAGCACTCACAGGCTGATTTAGCTGTTTGGCTTTTGTTTATTTGCTTGTTTTGATTGTGTTTTGGGGATATGAGTGTCACAAAACATATTACTGAACCAGAATTGGATGATGATCATGTTAGTTAATAACCTTTAAACCTTTTTCTCCATTCTGAGATTCAGGATGATGATGATAAATGAAACAGGCATGTTTCATCAAGTATCATGTATTTAGGATGAAAAGGAACAGTTTACTTATTAATTTTTAGACTCTGATTGTAACCTTGTCTGATATAGCTGTGACCTATGGTGAAAGAACATTTTGAAAACTGCAGCATTCAGGATTTTTGCCACTTTGATTTTTATTATGTCATTAAAAATCATTATTCTTGTGAAATTGTGTTGTTCTACCATTTCAATCACTAGCAAATTTTGCATTCTTTGCTTTTTTAAAGAGGAATTCTTCATTTTACTGGAGATTTTATCATCTTAAAGTCATTTTGAAATTGTTGTGATTTTTTTAAAAGATAGGAATGAGAGATGTGCTTTTAGCAGCAAGGTGGATTGTCCCTGAGGTGATTAGTGAAGAAAACATAAGATTTTAGTTTCAATATTTAGAATTCAGGAGGTCATCAGGCTGCAGCACTCCCAAACACTAAATTCCAGTAATTTAGGCCAGAATATTCAGTCTATTCTCCAGTTTAAAATGAGCTGTATAACTTTAGTCAGACTTTAATAGCAAGACAGTAAATATGCAAGAACTGACCAGTGAGAGTACTGGAATGCAGTGCACACTTTAAACCATAGGACTCATTCCTTTTCTTTCAGCATAAACTTTACGTTTAAATGGATATCTCAGTCTTAAGACCAAAACAACCGCTCAATCTAGTTGTTTTCTGGATATATCATTGAGGTGAGTGTGCTGGATAAAGATTTGGTTGTATATGGCATCAGATTTTTTCTTGGAATAATTTTAATACTTTAGAAGAAGGAGGATTTGTGTGTGTGTGTGTGTGTGTGTGTGTGTGTGTGTGTGTGTGTGTGTGTGTGTGTGTGTGTTTGTTTTTAGTACTTGTGATGCTTGGCTGGTTTGGATGCCTTGAGGCAAAACTGTCCTACTTACCCTGAGTCTCCCAAAATACCAAAGTTTCTTTTTAAAGGTAGGTTATTTAGGGCTACAAAATACTAACGTAAATATGTCAACCCACGTACCTTGGAAACTCTCATCTCTTTGACAGGATGTTATTCCTAATGGTTTAAAAAGTGAAACTATCTGTTCTATTGTTGCAGAATGTTCCTTCTCCTCAGTTTTGCTTTTCAACCAGGCAATTTTTACAGGCTTTATGAGTTGCAGCAAACATTACTAAATGCCTATGAAAATCCTGTCATCTTGCTCGTAGCTGGAGCTTGTCTGCTGCTCTGTTCCCTGCTTTCTCAGGAGTCTCCTGGGTGTAAGGATCTTGCCTTGCAGTGGCTCTACCCACCTGCCACCTCTACCTGGTGCTCCAGTAGCTTCTCCAGGCCAGGTATGTTTAGCTGCTTCCAGGGGAAAGAGGAGTTTCATAAAATGTCGCCAGAAAGAGTTCCGCAAACTGGACAAAGCAAACGTGCAGGCTTCCTCGTGGCTGCTTAGCCAACCTGGAATAACATCCTTAAGGCCTGAGTGCTAGTGTTGTACCCATGAGTAGAGTACACTGCTCTGGGGATAACCTTACATTCTCCGGAAAACCTGCTTGGATATTGTGCCACCGTAGCCATCCTAATGATGGGCTGATGTTCTCTCTGCTTTCCCTAAGATTTGTTTATATGCAAAGTTGGCAGGAAAACTCCGTTTTAACTGGTGGTCTGCCTGTGATTACTGTGGTAGCCCCACAACATTTTAACTACCTATGGTGCACCAAGGGATAGTTTGTGGTGAGCCATAGAAAGTATGACTGAGAGTGTCACCAGCTGCTGCTCTGAGCACTGCCTGGCATCCAAAGATGAAAAGAGAGTTGTTAACGCAGGGCGGTACAACTGGTACTGCCAAAGCAAGAGTGAAAAAGCTAAACCTAAGATATTTACATTTAAATCACAGCTTCTTGTATATAGATCGTTTCCCTTAAAGGTTAATAATAGTGTCCCACTTAAGGTTTTGTATGTAGTATTTCAATTTAAAGTCATCCTTTTCAGCCAAAACTTGAATTTTCCCTATGGTAGCTAAATATCAGGTCCCTCTTGCAGCCTTTTATGTTGATGATTTTATGCTGTGTTATATCTCACATAGTCATTCACCCTGATCTTTCTCTTCCTCTTCTATACTACTATACTAAAATGCATACTAGGTGCTTTGGATTGACAGGTTCATTTTTATCAAAATTCAGCAGATATGACTAGACATGCATTTTTTCTTTTCTTAACCATTGCTGTTTCTAAGGCAAAGCTTGAATTTTGAAAGGTAATGATGTTAGCATTGTGTTGTCAGCATAATTCTATACTACAGTTACATGCTCATGAATACCTCATTTACTTTGTTTTATTCACAGTATATATTAAATAGTAGGCATTTATTCTTTGTTGTGAGTTGCAGTAATCAAATGAAGCAGTTAAATAGATTGATCTGTGTGACTGGCAATATAGATAGGCTCTTCTATTTTTATTTGTTTGTGACATTACCATAATGTGTGCCTGGCTGAATGGTTCCAGTTGGATTACAAAATTCACAAATGCAAAACAAAAATATGACTTCTCCCTAATTTATAATGTAAATAAAAACATATACTTGTACAAACATGTAAGTACAAAGAATCTGTGAAAAAGTAGGCTAGCATGAAGGCTAGTGATGGAATGGTAGCATTTGTGGTTGATATCTAAGATCTTAATAAGCATCTGGGAGTAATGACATTGTGCCTCAGTCTCCAGAGCTGACCATGGCATCTCATTTAGGGGAAGAGACTGTCCTAAAGCTCCATCTGTCCCTCACCTTTGCTTTTCAACTTGTCCTCATCGCTTCCTCCATTTTTTCTTTAGATTGCAAGACAAAGCCAACTTATTTGGAACAATCATGCAGCTTTTATATTAATCAGTGATTAACCATAGATTAATGTGAGACATAGGTTCTTTTGGAGGAATTCCAACTCCCTTGTGTGAGATGCCCCTGTTAGATGTGCATACTTTGTTTAGTTTTATTCTTTTGGCATAAAATATGTAGCTCCCTTCAATATTGTGGATGTATTTCACTTCAAGGAAATGTTTACTAGATTTGCTTGGAATTTCTTTTTTTTAGTCTGGAAGTAAATTTCTGTGGTAAATTCTGTATGTTAAATATGCAAGGAGATAGCGTATTGATTATTTTTCCTACAATTCCTACTAGGAGAAAAAATTCCTATGTAGAGAAGGGAAATGAATTTGAAAGATGAAGATGTATCAGACATCTAGCTAAATCTCAAGCTAAAAGTCAGAAAACTTCTAGCCAATGCTAAGGTTATGCTGTAGATTTCTCTATGACATGGAGCTTCAAATTCCATGCCTGGATATCTTTCTGAAAAAGATTCTTGAGCTTTAGTGAATACTGTATTCTCAGTGGGTGAAACATTATTGTGTGTGTGTTACATAGCTCTGTTTATCCATTACTGATTTTCCTCCTGGTATAAAACAGTTCAGTGACCCACATGCACGATTTGAAAGTTTACTTGAATGTAGTGTAAAATGGTAGAGGAATGTAGCACGAAGTGCAATTTTACAGAAGCTTTCTTAAAGAATAGTGGTAAATAGCTTCTTTAAAATAGAACTTTTTTTTTAATGTTGTTATACATACATATACACAATGGCTTGAATTTTCAAGATTTGAGGTTGCAGTCTGTGCCTTTGTATTTTCCTGACACAAGTGTTACTTGTCAATTTTTAAAAGCACAGTGTATGCTGCAAGCAAACCTTCAGCACACAGTAGTGTTTTCACAATGCACACCAGTCTTGCAGATGAAACAATTGGCAGTGCTTTATGGAAGAAAAAGTAAGTTTTCTGGAATATGCCAGATTGCCATGAAAACCCAGATTTTTCTGCCATTTTCCACAAGCGTCAACTTTTACCTTCACTAAAATCCTACATAATGCATAGTTCCTATTGCTTGGTGAAAATAATGCTTTGTTTATTGTAGGAGATTTGAGGGGGCTATAATAATGGGATATAAGACAGGAAGGTCTGAATCATCATTTTGGTTATCTCCTTGAATTGGATTGGACTTTAGTGTTTTACAGTAAAGTAAGTTTTACAGTAAAGGGCTTTGCTTGCTTCAAAGAATTTATAGAAATATCACCTAATTCAGAAATTGTGATAATCATAACTCAGTGTGTGTATCCAGACTTCCATGGGTAGATTAAGCCTTGAATTTCCCTTAATATTAAGACAAGTATATTAAATTTAAAAAGATAAAGGAAAAGTTATTGTAAAGCTTTCGGAACTGTCTGAATTACCCCATGAAGAGGTTAATTCTTTACTTCATGGATTAATTTTCCTACTTCTACTTTTTTTTTTTAAACATTAAAAGCATTTTTTCATGTCACATAAGCAGGAGATTTTCAGCCAGATGAAGAGGACACTTGAGCTTCTCTCCCTGAAATGTAAGGCCTTGACAGTGCAGCTGTGCAGAAGAGCCAC
Organism: Nothura maculosa; assembly: GCA_032353885.1. Taxonomy (NCBI): domain Eukaryota; kingdom Metazoa; phylum Chordata; class Aves; order Tinamiformes; family Tinamidae; genus Nothura; species Nothura maculosa. Next base: position 2,895,255 of record JAUBOD010001075.1, on the reverse strand, counting down.
AAGAGCTTAAAGCTCCTCCTTCATACAGTTGTAGGAGCAGCATTTAATGCTGGGTTCTTCCAAGCTAGAGCGTTTGTTCCCTCCACTGGGTGACTGGCTCCAGCTCTCTTGACTCTTAACTGTCTGTTTGGGTTAACTTCTCCAAAGGCTTCCATCAGTCTGTCTCTCTCCTTTTGTTTTGCAGTTTTTCCATTCTTCTACACTCTTCTATATGAATCATGATATTAACAAAGTTCATGAATAATAAAATTAATTGTGATTATATCTCTTTTTTTCCTAGTGCTAGCATACTTATAGTAATCTTTTTTCAGTGCAGTATTTAGAAATGCTGCAGCTAACCCTTACGAAATTCAAAAATAGCTGTAGGTTTACTGTAGAAATGGCTCACAACACTGAAAGGCTAATCTTTTTCTTTCTAAAGTATTGTGTTCTTGTATCTTATTCTTCTATTTCCATGTCTTCTCTTTAAGTAAAGGAATCTTACTCTTGTTAATGTTTGTATTAATCCTCCTCATCTTTCTTGAAATATGGAAGGATATTTTCAATTCTGTCTTTCCATTTAAACTCGAACTTAGTACTATTGATAGAAATAGACTGTAACTCAGTGAGATAGATAATAAAATGCAATGATACTCCTAGTCTAATTTTAAAGATTTTTATTGGACTACTGGGGTTAGATAAGCTTTATTGTACGTGGAAGTTTGATATATTGCCATTTTAATGCATCCAAAGTCCAGAGTCATTGAATCTGTAGCTAATAAAGAAAAGTGAGGGAAGCTGATTGAGATGATTCAGGCTACCAGAGGTCTGAAATGCATAAATCCACTCTCGTCTGCTGCCTTGTGTCAGCATGGAGAAACTGGATCCCTAATTTAGACACTGCAGTAACTTGTTGCAAATAAAAACAGGCAGTAAAACTGTGAGGATCTCCTTGTTCCCTGTTATTATTATGAAAGCTTATTTTTTCCCTGAAGATTTGCTTTATGTTACATTTTCACAACTCCTTCTGTACCTTTTATGACACTATATTTTACCATATGGTAAAGTAAGATGTGTAGTAGCTGATCCACAGCTACATGTGTAATGTTGATTGCCTGCCAGCTGTTTAAAAAAACAGTATTGATAGAAGAAATTAACCAGTTTTTTATTTTTCCACAATGGCAATAATGAGGTACTGCCTTCAGTGTCTGTCTACCTTCCTTCCCCTTGACCCTTTGGAAACTTCTTTGTGTGTTTGAAATTCTGTTCTCTTTGGGAAAGTAGCATCAATAAAAAGAGACCAGCTTGCTTTCAGCCATGGCAAAAAAGCGAGTGTTGCCTCTCTACAATTTCCTTGTAACAAGTTAATACAATACCAGTTAATAAGATATAATACAAATTAATAAAAATACAAGTTAATAGTGCCCTAATGTGGTGGATTGTTTTTCTTAACAGTAAAGCCTGATCTGGCACTGGCGTATGGAGAACCACAGGTTAAAGGTCTTCAATGGTCAGTTATAAGTTACCAAAACAAAATTTCAAGGGGAAAATGTAAATTGTTATAATTTCATCATTTGAAATTGTGAGGAAAAAAAAGGAATTTTGATGCTGCTTTATTTTGTTGTTTTTTCACTATGCAGTCTTTCAGCACTATCCACATTTTGCTTTAAAATTCTTGAGAAATCACCATGATGCTTTCAGATATATGTCAAAGAAAAATACAGATAAATGCATCTGTGTTGTGCTTATAATAAGGAATGGCAGGGCTGTACGTTGAATTGTTTTGCAGAACTGGTATTTGGATGGCAAAAAGGATAAAAGAGCATTTTAAGATTTACTTTAAAGTAAAGTAGAACTGACCCTTGCTGTGTTAAAACAAACTGTAGCAAAAAGTCTGTTGCTTGCCAGCATCTTGACATAAATGATTTCAGAAAAGTGACTAATACAATGTTCCCATTTGCAAAGGAAGCAATCTGTATAAGCTGTAGGCTTGAAGAGAAGATGGGATGCTGTGTAGAGACATTTCTTGCTCATTCCAGTCTGTTTCACATCCATATTTTACAATGAAATTATATGCAGGTTTTATAGAATTTTGTCCTCAGGAGCTCTGCAGACAGAGCAGACCCCCTGATTTTGAAGACTAGCTGAGTTCCTAGCCAGATGGTGGGTTCCTGTCCTGTTCAAAGAGCACCTGCTCTTCTGAAATGGATTAGAAGGTGTCCCAATTATAAATGTTCTCGTTTTGTCTATTATGTCTCTTGTATTCTGCGAGAGCTTGTGTGTGTCTCTGAAAAATAATTAAGAAATACAAAAGATTGATCGACTTCATAAGTCAATTTGCATCCCAGGGATTCTGAAGTTGCAGGCACTGCTCATGCAGAAAATGTCATTATTTTGATTCTAAATAGCTGTACAAGTATCGGACCTGATTGGTTTTGTGACTGTTGCCTCTTCAGCATAATTGTTTTTTTTAATGCTTTGAGATTGATTGTCAGAGGTATTTAAAATGTTCATCTAATGTTTTTGTTGTAGATTTTTAGAATTAAAACATTGCTATACAGCTGTCTCTTTTCATGGAATAAAATATGCTGACTTTGAGTACTTGTGTCATTAGTGGTAGTTATTGGCAATAGGTGTATTGAAGGTTTATATGGCAGTGGGGTGAAAATATTAACAGTTGAGTTTGCAATTTGTTTTAAACCAAGTGGTTTTTGTAGAAATAAAATATCGTGTTCCTTGTTGTGGGACATACTCTAGTGACTTCATGCTGCTTTGCCTCCATGTCAATACATCTTGAGGCTCAGATTGTTATAGTATGGAAGCATGAATATCTCTTTGTTTAGTGTAACTCTGTATTTTTATCTGTCACTTTAGGAGTTTGGCAAGTGGGGGAGAAATTTTTAGACACAAGTCCCCTAATGTTCTCTCATGTCCTGTCTTTTCAGGAGTAGCATCTTTGTTTTTGTTACGGTTTGGTTCTGGAGGCCATAAATAATTGCAGTTATTGTTGCTGTGCTATAGATTGAAATGGCTGTGGAAATGTAGCTTCATAAAATAGAAAGTAAGTTATTGGTTGTGGCTGGCTCATAGTTTATTGAAGTTCTTAATTTGTGACTTTGGCTCATGAGTTTGGTAAATTATTTATAAAGCTGCTTTCAGTTAGAATATTTCCAGGAATTTTGATGGGATAAAATCTTCCACTTTATTTAAAAGTAAATGAAAAATTGGAAGATAGTTTTCAAGCTTAAAGATCTTTGAAAAGCCAAAAAGCATTCTTTCCTTTTAATTTCAGGTTATGGAATTCAGTTTTCTTTACAGTTTTTAATCATATTTGCTTAGAGTTTAGGATCCAGCCAGTTTGGCCAATCTTGGCTTCCTTAAATTTAACCTCGTTCTGTTTTGTTTGTAGGTCTTTCCCCCTCCCCGCTTCCCTGGTTGCACAGTGGGGCTTCTCCCACTCTGCTGCAGGTGCCTGAGATGGACTCGCTGGGGGAGGAGCAGCAGCAGCAGCAGCTTAGAGGGTGAGTGGAGCCCATCAGGACAGAGGCCTGGCTGGTACCTGCCTCTCCTTCTGCTCTTCCCAGGAAGCATGCAAACTCCTTCCTGCTTTTAACAATATGGCATGCAACAATGTTTGTATTTCCCTCAAGGTTACCCGCACGGTGGACGTCTTTGCCATTGGGGAAACCTGTAATAGCCTCCCAATTATGTGGCTAAGAAACTCTGCCTTTTCTGCAGCTTCTGGTTAATCTGTTGACTGCTCTGTTCTCTTTATGCTGGGAAGGAGGCAGCCATTCTCACTTGCCTGCCTCTCTGTCTCTGTGATTCCTTCTTTCCATCAGTAATCTTGATCACAAAAGGTGAAAGGACATAGAGAGTTCTAGACTGTTTCTTGAACATATTCTTGGGCTTGCTTTGTTTCCTCTTGGTGGATCTGACTCAGGTGGTTACAGTAGAAAGGGAGAGTCATCTTTTGTTTGTAAAAGTTGATGGAGAGATGGAAGAGTTGAGGAGAGAAGGAAAAAGAATTTTTTTTCTTTGAAAAATACGAAGGTCTTCTACAATACTTCATAGGGCTCTAAAATTCTGTACATTATTGGTGGAGAAGGTAGCTAAAAGGAAGTAGTTTGAAAGTAATCCATTTACTTCTATGTCTGTTAAAGGCCCATTCTTTATCTTTGACCTAAAGGAGTTCAGCATTAAACTTACTCAAGTTTTTCTGGACAGTTAGAAATGGTGCTCAATTCAACAGACAAGCTTTTTAAAGCATTTTTTCTCTTTCCTAAAATGACGGGATTGAAAATCACCTTTGTATTGAGTATTACTTGGCTTGCTGGTATTTCCACTTAGAGTTTATATAATGACGTCCTTAATCAAGTACAGTTCAAAAGCTGTGTAGGAGCTGTCTAACTGAGCATGTGAGAGCTTCACTCACTCGTGCTTTAGAGACACTAATCTATTGCCATTTAAGCCACAAGCAAATTGATCCTTGAATTTGCGGAGTTAGTTTATCCATGTTTGTAGCACACAATCATAATTTGTAAAGAGTGCAAAAATACCTAATGAGAATCTGAAGAAAGTGATTTTTAAAAGAATCTCTGCTGTTACTTAGCATCATCCACCATTACTTAAAGCATAGCAGCTGACATTCACGAAAAACAGTGAATGTCAAAGGTTGTAGGGTCATACTCTGGAATCCCAGATTTTCCCCAATATTTGGGGAAAAATCTCAATGTGTGAACAAAAGAACAGAACAGGAAGACTTTTGAAGCAGGACTCTGACATGGATAAGTCTTCTAGAATATCTATATAAGTGAAAAGTGTTTATTTATTGCAAAGATTTTGTCATTTCGTATTCTTAAGAGCTTATCTTTTAATATCTATTCTTTTGCTTAATCAGGCAGTGCATGAGGAACTTGATGTTTCATGGTATACATGAAGTTGTGGTCAATTAGACTTAATGAAACCTTTCTTAGGGCAATGTAAGTAAGCTAAGTATGTTAAACTTGGATTAAAAACAGATGCATTGCTTTCAAAAAGAAATCAAACTCACTCATGACAATTTGGAGTTTTTCTGTTTTCAAACTGAAATTGTTACAAAAGCTCTGAATAATTTTTGAGACTTCATCTGTAGTTCTGTCTTGACCTTGACTTTGGCTGCATATTGCTTCTTATTATCAAAACTAACTATAAAGTAAATGATACCAACAAAAAATCCTTCAAGGAAAGTAAGGTCATTTAATTTATACTCTTTGGGCTGTTGTCCTCTAGCATTAATTAAATTGCTGTCATTCTATTAATACTTTTTAAAAAATATAGCAAGGTTAACAAAAAAATCAATTATTGATATCATGGAGGAGGTCATTGTAATGAATATAACCTGAAGATGTTTGTTGTCTTTTTTTAGTAGTCTCTGCAGAGATTTTTGTAACAGCAACATGGTTTTATTAGTACAGATGCCAAAATGGTAGTGTTTAATGCTTTATGTGTCTTTTGATTAAAATAATTTCTTAACCAAAATTATTTAATTCAAATGATATTTTATGTTGTTCTTTTCATCATTAGTCCTTGAGCAGGCTTGCATTTACAACTTGTACCTCTCTGTGACCTGATCTGGTATTAAATTAGACATTCATTGGTTTGACAGCAATGGACACCAGCTGTGAAGAGGTGAAAAATAAGATGTAATATTCTAATCTTCTTTCATAGCTAGCCATAATAAACCCTTCATGATTCCCACCCAATTAATGAAAGAAATTCCTAGGAGTCAAGTAGGTAGGTAACTGAATCACACTTTAGATACAAGATTTGAGTCGAGGGAAGTCTTTACCTGTTTAATGGACACTGTCAATGCACAGTTATCACATCTACAGAGTCTGTCTATTCTGTGTCCGTGGAAGAAATCCTTTGCAAACTGAAAACTGTTTCATGTGGAGATCTCTGGTCTCTCATTGGTTGTGATCCTTCTTTACTCTGTGAAAAGATTTTTGCAGTATGAAGCTAAATATTATACAATTCTCCATCTATCTTGAAAATGTTACTCTTAGTGTAAAGCCTGAAAATGGTATGAAAATGACCTTTTCTGCTGATGTTTTGTAGAATACTGTGGTGCTGCTTTAATTATCTTCTTGCAGCCTTTGCATAACAAGTGCAGTTAAATCCAGAAATTAGTATCTTTGAGTCTTGCAACTATCTGCCATGGTTAATTCATATGAACAGGTCTCGACGCATTTATAGGTTTATTTTGAAATTCTCTTGTTTAACAGTTTCCAACTTTAGCATGAGGTTCTGTAGCAAGTTTATCAACAGATGGGGTCTTTTTCATCATGGATGATGTCTAGTGCTTCTCCAATTTTAGCCTCCTCAAGATGAAATGCTTTTGGCTGCATCTTTTATTTCTTAATTTCATGTGGTTTCAGTAATGCCAGTGTTCTTGATAAGTCAGTCACTACTGTTCATCTGCAAACAGCTCATATTGTTGCAACATTTTCTGTTTGAAGATACAGATTATTCTCAATCTTTGTTTTTTTTCTTCTTTTTTTTTGCAGTTGTACCTTTCTTCTTGTTGTATCATACATTCACTAACTCTTCACAGATTTGTTGTTCTTCTAAGTATTTGTCCATCTTCTATAAGAAAGATTTGGGATTTTCTTCCCCTGTATTATTCTCCATTGACATAATTGCCTACTTCTTTATAAATAAATATATATATATATTTTTATGCGATAGGTGTAGGTTGCAGTGACATCTTTCATTTGAACACACTAGTGCTTTTTTGATCACTTTGAATGTGTGTTTTTCTGCATTCAGCAAAGCAGGGAATTAGAATATGATTAAAGATCTGGACAGTTTTGAATATTAAAGAACTATATATTCTCAAGGAATGCCAAATTGTTTTCTTTTCGAGATATGTGTCTGTTGTTCCTTGCCTCTTTCTTTTCCCATGCTTGTTTCCAGTGGCACTTTGTTTCTCATATGCCATTAACCATAGTAAACAGGACAAAAAATCATGAACATGTTTTTGTAAATTTGGTCCCCTGTAGCAGATGTACAAACAGTATTGTTGCATCCATATTTAATTGTCGTCCTGGAAAACCTACATATTAAAATGAGCTAAAAAAAAAATCTGCTAGACTATATAAATAAACCTGTCTGACACAAATATTGCCTCTTGGTGTAGCACTTACTACAACCTCAAAGGTTTTATGCTTTTTGTAGTGTGAACTTCATGTACGTGTGAGGCTTTTTGATGTTCTGTACTGGGTTTCGGAGTGGGAAGTAGATTATTTTAGAATAAGCAATAAAGTCTACTATACTGGGCGTTTGTGTTGCAATCTTCTTCCTACGACTTGAATTCTAAAAGAACACAGTTTGTTCTTTGTTTCTGAATCTCTCTAAAAGAACAGAGTATTTTAACATGCTCAAGAATACATGGAGCTAAATGATACTTTTTGATGGGGGGGGGAACCACTGATTATAATGGAATAGACATTTTATATTTCCAGCTTTGCTTAACCGTCTTTAAACATGAATAAAGGAATTCTAATCTTCTGATTAGGTGTATTTTTAATCTTACATACCGGAGAATAATTACAAGGCAACATCTATGTAGTGACTATATGGTGACTGTGCATCCAGATTATGAATGAATGTATGTTATAAACTAAAGGCATTTTTTCAGGTGTTTAAAAACTCACATTTTTATAAGCACTCTGGCAATTTTCTTTCACTGGCAGCTGCAAAGACTTTGTCAGAGCAAGATTTGACTATTCCTTCATCACCATTTTTTCAAAAGAACTTAAAATCTCTATCATACTTTGGAAGTTCTGTACTTGAATGATAATTTTGTGCTTACACTGACACAATTAGATGGAGAGTAGGATATCAGGCATTGTTTATATACTTATACAATTTGTTTATAGCTTGAATTCGTAAATATTTTTCCATGTGATTGTTTTTATAAACCTGTACATTCCTAGCTAGCATTCATATTTTTTTAGTTAATTTTATTTTAGTTTAATTATGAAAAGGTGGTACAGATTATGTGTATCAATACTAAATTGAACTTTAGAGCTTTGAACGAACTCTAAAGCTTTCTTTTAAATTAATAATAAGAAAATTACAGGTGAAGAAAACTGAATAGTAAGCACATTTTTTTTTCTACCTGAAGAAAATAAAATCAAAATCAAAATTTGAATTTTTAAAATTCCATTCTTATGTCTTATAGCTTTGATTTGCATTGGTTGAGTTATACACTTCAAAAATTACTTTCTAATTTAGCTCAAAATTTTGCTTCTAAAGAGACTGGAACAGTTCAGTTTGACATTCAGGTGGTAATTTCTCAATGTACCTAGGAAACTTGAATTAAAGTATGCTGGTTCAGTTATTTCCAACTATAATGAAATACATGTGTAAAATTTCAGAAATCTGGCAAGGTCCTTTGAAACAAAGATATTTATCATATCATATCATATTATATTCATTTCGGGTTCTGGTTTCTTTAGTTCTAGTTAATGAAATCATCAGTCATTGGTATAATTTAGATCTTTGTGTTGGTTATAAGCCTATAAATAATGAAGATTCAAGGGAAGCTGGCCATGCTTTGGGCACTATGTTGAACTTCACTGAAGAAGTTTTTATTTTTCACCTAAATATTTAGAGCTAAAAAATATTACTACACCATTTTTAGAAAAGAAATGCTATAGCACAACTTTACTTTCCAGAACTCTTTCAATTGAAATGAATGGAAACAGAATTAAGTCAAGACTGAGTACTGTTTTTTTAAAATTTTGCACCAACTTAAAATCCAAGCCTCAAAAATCAAAATGGAAAAAAGTTAGATATTTGCCATTAAGAATTACATGATTACAGATCAATTATAATCCTATCTTCAGTAATTCTTTTTGACATAGCTACAAAAGATACTTTTAATTAATCTACTGTTGGTTTATTTAGTATTCCAGAAAGTATTTCCAACTGTTTTTTACTCTCCACTACAACTCAATTTTTATCTTGTATTTAGACAGATACTTTAAGTTCAGATTTACTCTCTTGGTTTTATTTATTTATTTATTTGTTTGTTTATTAAGTATTATTATGGTTTGTGCTTAATTGTAATGTTTGCGTCTGCTGTCTTACAGTGTTATAGTTGCTTCAATAACGTCGTACTTGATACGGTAACTCAACTCCTAATGCACGGTGTGTATCCAGTCCTTCTAAGCAGTCGCTATTTTCTCAATGCTCCATTGCAAAATGTGTTTTCTTGAGGCCTGATATAGTTATTTTGGTGATGTTATTTAATTAGTATTCTGACTCTTACTACCACTTTTTATTACTCTCTTCCTATGGCATAGTTTTTCTCTTGAGTCAGCAGTGATGAATCTGCAGCACTGACAGGTTTAGATTGGAACCAGACCGAAGGAACTACAAGCCTTAAATAAATAAAACTGACAGGAGACACTAGAAGACATGATTTTTATCATAGTGTCAGGTGCGAGCAGGGTCTGTGAGTTTACAGTATTTCTCTAGGAGGTGGCTGCCTCTATGAACTTTTCTGTAATGCACTCGGTGTGGGGCTGGCTTATGAGTCTTGCTTCTTATCTTGATTTCACTTGAGAGCACCGTGTATGCGTAGTTATGGTTGACTACCTGAGGTACCGTAATACAACACCTTTGTTTTATTTATGGTAGCTGCTTAGCTTAGTTCCTGCCAATAAAGAGTTCATCAGGGTTGTGTCTCTTGTCATTGTCTGCTGTTTTATGAGTTGTTTTCCATATGAAACTTGAATTAACTTTTGTTATGTCATGTTGATGATTTTACACAAGTAAAGGTACACTTTCTGGAAGTCATATTTTCAAACGGCAAAAGTGCACATTTGTTCTCACATTTTACTGAAAATACAATTTTAGCTAATCAAGAGCATTCTTTTCTACTTTCTAATATTTTCACTGTGTTTTTCTGCATTGTTCATTTAAAAGAATTGTTTATTTTTTAATCTTAATGTGAAATCGTGGTATCTTTAGAAAATGTATGCAACAAACTTTCTCATTTTTACAAAAGGTAAATGCCAATTAATCTCATTCTGTGCCCAACTCTGCCTGTTTTATCCTTCTCCTGTTACAATTCATAACCACATTGTCTTTGGTTTAGCAACTAAAAACATGAAGCTTTTCTTACTGTTTTCCCCGAGAACAGATCTGTAGTTCTACTGTTCCAGCTGTGCTATCTAATGCATAAAATTTCAGCTGTATCAAGCTATTCTTTCCAACACTTTTTCATGGCTAAATTCTTACTTCTTTTTATTATTTATTTTGTGTGTGCATGTGTGAAAGAGGAAGAGGGTGAATATACATATTGGCCAGTTGCACTGCTCCTTAGGTTCAGCTTACTTGAAGTGTCAAGCGTGTTGACTAAACATGTTGTGCATGAAGTGGCATGAAGTGCAGAGGCTCCTTCAGAATACGCCTTGAAAGAATAGATTGTCTTAATTGTGTTCTCTTTGACTAGAGTAAGTGCACTGAAGTACAAAGCCTGCTTGTGCCTCTCTTAAGTTTGTTGTTCAAAGAACGCTATAGCAATTATAACATCCATATTATAAAGCATAACATGTTAGAATATACTTGGTCCTTGAATTCATAGAAAAAATGGCATTTCAAGTGATTTTCATGCTTGAAACTGGTCAGTGTGTCCGCATTGCTCTGCCCTCATCACGTTTTTTAGTCTCTTGTTTGTGGCTATATCGCCAAATACTTGAAGTGCTGGTGTTGCTGCCAGGGCAGTGTTGGAAAGGGGACAAAAATGCGTAGAAGTCAGATCTATTTGTTGCTGATAATGAAGTAACTTGTGTGAAATCTGTGTGTTTTTCACCTCTTAAGGTTTCTTGTGTTGTTAGTGTGAACATCTCTTTTTATATGTGCATTGACAGTTAACAGCTCAAAAAGTAATTGTGTTTATTCTGAGAATTGTGAAAGAGGGAAAGAAGAAATAATGTATTTTTTTTTATTTTTTTTTTTTTTACCATATATACTTAATTACTAGTGGTAGGAAAAAAAGTCAGTAATTTAGTTGTTTCAGCAATCTGGATTTTGTTTGTGGGAGTTACCTATGTGAAATACCTAAAGGATTTGAGGTAACAGCAGCTGATAACACTACTCTGAAAGTAGCATCAGAGTCAGAGAAGAGTTTGAAAAACAAAGTGATCTGGTTGTATAAGCACATATGAATACAGATATTTAGCCTAAACCTGAGGAAGCCAGAAGACCAGAAATAACTAAAAATAACTTGCCTAAATCTTGTTGGGTTAGGCTGCTAAAGAATTTGTACAGTTGATTTTTGCTACAGCCGTACTGTGTGACACAAACATGCAAACATACTGACTATTTAATATTTTTTATGTTCAGTGTTTAGGTAAGGACCTTGTTTTATGTAGTTTTTCAGGTGCAAATTTGGAATTATTAGTCCTCTCTGTTATGGTACTGTCACTTTAAAACCAAATTACGCATTGGCTCCTGTGGCTGCAAACATTTGATTATCTTTTTGATTCTACATTTCATTTTTTTTTAGAGCTAATGAAGGTGAGTTCTTGTGCCTTCATGCATTTCATGTTCATAGCAAGTAAATTAATCAGTTTTAACAGGGCTGATTAGGTTTGTGTTGTTTCTTCTTTGTCCTGTAGCTTATAATTTCTAAAGTCTATTAAAACTCTCAGTGATGGAATGAGAGGTGTGGTATTTTTCTGTTGCTTTTTTTTTTTTTTTTTTTTAACTGTTTGTTTGTTTAATGTGAGACTGTGCAGGTAGGGTGTAGTTCTGACTAGTACTGCACCAGCTTGGCAATTTAGAAATTTTGGTCTTCATTCGTTAACTTGGAACATCTAAGTTTAAGTACTTTTTGCTATATTTACTTCTGGACAAATTAAAATAGAGTTGGGGAAAAATATATGCAAAAGAAGAAATCCAAAAGCAAATAAAATCTTTTTTCTTTCTTTCTTGCAATAATTTGTCAGAAAAACTTCACGACTACTACTACGATAGAGATCAGATGGATGGTTTTTATACTTGGAGCTAACTGATAGTTACCTTTTTGGTTTTAAAATGACATAAACTATGAAAGGACACTACACTTGGCCAAGTTATGAACTCTTGAAATATAAGGGCTTGATAAAGATTTAAGGAAAAAATCATTTAAAATTCACTGAATATTCCATTTGTTTTGGCCATAAGGCAAAGAGGCTAAGGAGGACTTTTTGTTTTCTCCTGTCTCTGGACTGCTTTCACTTATAAAGATGAAAAGCAAGGGAGGTCTTCTGTGCTCTTATTGTCCTATTGCTTCATCCATTCTTTGAGAGTACTGAGAGGGGGAGAGGAGGGAAAAAGAAAAGAAAATAGAACTTGAATGGATTTGGAATTGGAAAAGAATCTCAAGATTGAGTGGAAAAAAAAAGTTAGGAAAAAGGTAGGAACATAATGATTGGATGTGAGGAAAGTACTGGCAAGAATTTAGAAAGGAAGAGCTGGAAATAGACGTGCTAGGGAAAGGCATGTAAAGAGTAGGGTGGGAGGGGAAGAATATGGTAAAATAGACATTCACAGGAAGGAACTGAATTCTGGAAGGTTTGAGTGAGAGCAAGAAGAGATAAGGTGGAAAAGAAGTTCAACCTGGTAGAAGAAAAAGCCTGCCTCGTCATGTAATGGTGGGATATGAAATCAAGGTTTTAAAGAAGCTATACAGATGATCATGCTTTTTATGTTCACCTGACCCTTTCCACTCCCCATTTCTAAATACTTACTCTGTAATCAAAGTCTGAAATAATTGACAAATTTCTGTCTGTTAGCAAATGCACCTTATCTGGGTGTTTTCTCACTAGCCTTGGTCCAGATAGAAATTTGTAACTTGTTCTGTTTTGCAAAATGTTACTGTAAACCGTTCTTTATAAACTGTAAATCTGTGGTGAGTCAAACTTCCCTGTTGATCAATTAATGTAATTCCAAATGATGCCAATTATTTTAAAATAAATACAACTTAAAAGAAATTTCACCTCAAAAATATTATTAATGATTTGTGTAGGCTACTAATAAAAGTTTACATTAGGAAAAACGCCATACAAATATATACCTGCATGCAAGCGCACGTAAGTTCTTCCTGCTTCTGTCATGAAGTTGAATGTTTTCTGTATTTAATTACTAGGCAACAGCTGTAGAGCTTGGCAATGCCTGATTTGATGTCCAAACTGTGATGTGGATAAAACTGGTCTGAGAACATGAGGGGAAAAAAAAAACCCTAATAGGAAAAAGTAGTGCTTAACTGAATTCTAATCTTCTCTGATTATCTGAGAATAATCAGGGATTGCTAATCTCTTAAAAAATGTGTACTTTAGGGTTAAGCTGCACCCCATTTATAAGCGTGATGTAGTGGTACTACCTTGCAAACTTAATTCTGATTTTAACTACAAATCATTTATGAAGGCTCATGAAGTGAAGTCCTCAAGTGCCTATCTGATTGCCTGCTAAAGCATTTGCAAGGTAAAATAGTAATCTAGATGACTGTGTTTTCGGGATCTGCTTGTGACTTTCTGCATAATTTCTCTTGCACATGCTTTTAATAATTTATTTTTGCTTAAAATGTCACCAAATTCATGTTAGACTTGATATCTTGTGTCCATATTTCATATTGACCTTTTGCTCTGGTATCTAAGGTATTACAGAACTCCGATACTGGTGCTCCTGAAATATATCACACTAATAAAGTTGAGACTACAATGAGCTTATTAGAGTTGTAATCTCTGCCTTCCATATACACTCATATTTCAAGATGTTGTTTAGGGTTTAATTATGTGCAAAGTGTTTATTTTTAATAGACAGGATTCTAGTGTCCTCTTGCTGTGTACTGAGTACACTATCTTTTAAAGTCAAAGGATTGATTGTTAGGTTTAAGAAATATGTTTAGGAAATACTGCACACAGTAATTTTAAGAGGAGGGAAATTTCAATTTTCTTTATTCTTTTCAGAAAAAATGCTGCATTGTATACTTGTTCTTGCTCAGAATACAGATCTGAATTAACATACTTTATATTTTTAAGAAAATACAATACTTGCAATCTCCAAAAGAAACAGAGTTGTTATAAAGTTACTAGGATTATTTTCATTTTGCACTACTTGCGAAGTAGGTCATGAGCTTTATTTAACTGTAATATGACTGTGCATTAAAGCACAGAAGTTATGTAACTATGGTATTTGAGCTGCCTTAGCATAACAAATGTTGCCCGCTTACTTATGGCTAGTATGCAACTTTGTTCCCTTTATTTTCAGCCCATTGGTCTGCTATTATGTTTTGTATGTTTTTTGGTTTATTTTATTTTTGCTTGGCAAGTGCTTTGTAGTAGAAGTGGACTGGACTGCTGTCTTACCAACTTCCTTTGAGTTCTTATAGGGGGAAGAGAAATGGTACTTGTATGCCAGGCAATCATGTACACAGTACTGGAATAGATAATATACATTTGTTTAATTATTAAAAGCGGTCATTTTGATTTGACATGCAGCAATACAGCGTATATAGTAAACTTGTCACTCATTTTAAAGGGAAACTTCTGATTGTTTTACTTCATTTGTTAGTATGCGTGGGTGTGTTTGACGTGGAAGAATGTAACCTGTTGTATCAAGGTTTGGTATGCTAGGACATGCCTTGTACTTGACCTGTGTAAACAATGCTGCAGTCTTTGCAGACTTGTCTGAACAAGAAATTTGCCTGCAGAGGGGCTGCATTGATGGAATGAAGATTAAGGAGATGATAATACCTAGAATATGTCAAATTCTTTAGTCTGTTTTTTTTAATATGAATATTTGTATGTCAGGTTATATGAAATGTGTGGGGACAAATGTGGCGTAGAGTTGAGGGGAAGATCATTGGTGTTTCTTTTCAGTTAATCAAAACCTGATTTCAGCCCCTGTCCCCTGCCCCATACTAGAAATGGAAGCATTGAAAGGAGAGAGACAGTTGTCTTAACTCATTCTAATGCTCCTGGCAGTGTAAATTATTGAGGAATGTATGTCAACTCTGGAAGGAAGTTTACTTGCATGTTATTGCCCATATGGCACTGTTCCATCTAATAAACTTCAAATTAAACAATGCTCAAAGTTAATATTTACATCAAGAATCAAACAGGGCATCTGACTACATGGAGATTGTATTACATGGAGAATACTGGAAAGGCTAGGTGACAAAATGTGGGACAGAGTTGTTTACTTCAGAGCCCAAACAAGCTGAAGGTCCTAACAAAATAATAAATCCTACTGTCTATGTAGGGAGTAAACAATCTATAGCTCTCAGTGAAAACTGGCTCTGTTTTCCTCACTATTTTTCTACTACAGATGAGCTGATTTTCCATCTTAGGATTTAAGAGACTAGGAGAACATAAATTCCCTATTCTGGTAATAATTTTGTGGAGAAAATGAATTTTCTCTTTACAATGCATAAGTCTATACTACTGTTGAATCTCAGATTCAGAAGACATAAATGAGATTAATAGAGGTAAAAACTGAATTTGAGATTAAGAAATCTTTGAACTTCCCTTATCACATTTGTTCACCATAAACATCTAGCTCCAAAAGCAAGTAATTCAAGTTATTAGACTTTCTTTTGACCTGCTGGATTGCAGGAGCCTGTGATAGAACTTAAAATCTATCTTGAATCTTTACCGAGTAAGTAAAAGCCTCAACTGCAGCTGTATGTTACTGACTGTCGAAATTCTACCCTTGTGGTGATAACTTCAGCAGGGTAAATGCTTCACATGTCACGGGCAGGAGCAGTGCCATGTCCTGATGACGGAGTGGGTTGAGCACGAGTCGGCTGTGTGCCCTTGCAGTGAAGGGAGCCAACTACAAGCCGGATTGTGCTAACAGCAGCGGGCCAGGAGGGCAAAGACTCTGGCCCTCAGCACTGGTGGGACTCATCCAGAACGCTGTGTCTGATCTGGAGATCTGCAAAATGGCCTCATACCTGCATAGCTATGGAGAAGGCAGGACCAAGGTTTTCTTAGACGTCTTGCAGTGGAAGGACTAGGAGCAACACCAGTTGCAACAAGGGAAACGCCTGTTGCATACTGGTGGGAATTTCTTGCGAGGATGGTCACCCAGTGGAACATGTTTCCTCGGGAGGTGGTGGAGTGTCCATACATGCGGGTGTCCAGAACTCTGCTAAACCAGAGCAGCCCAACCTAAATTAGCCCTATGCTCTGTGGGAGATGGGTCCAGGAGATTCGCACAGGTTCCTTCTGACTAAAATCACTGTAAAGTTTTAAGTCTCAGGGAAAATAGATGTTCACTGAAAGTCAAGGAGGGAGTCGCACTTACCTTTAGAGCTCTAAATTGACTTGCCTTGATGTGGTCAGAAACTTTTACTAACATCTGGAGTTTCTGAGAACAGTTGTCCCAGCAGGATTTGCCTTCTACAGGATCTATTCTAGACCTTAGTGACATCCATCCTTACCCAAATAGCTAGAAATTCACTATAAAAGATGAGAATGTGCCTGTTTTGTGTATATATGTTTGTTTGTCTTGTGGGAAAGGAAGCATTTGGCCATTGTATTTACCTGACAACATATGCAAGACTGGACACATGATGCATACTTGGCCTTGAACACTCTACCATTACAATGGTTGCACATCCCTTTGCATCTGTTTCAAGAGAAATATGATAGTCTTTCTGCTAATGTTGGGGCAGAGTAATGTTTGGAGTAGAGGGACATGTTGTTTCCCTTAGGTCTCCAGCTGCTTGATGGGGGATGTCTTGTTTCTAGATGGGGAGCTCATAATGAAAGTTTAAGAGCTGAGGTTAGAAACAGCACAGCACACAGGCTTCATTCACATCACTGTGTGAGAGCTCAGATGTGGCTCGACTGCTGTAAATACCCCCTTCTTTGTGGGTCAGCACAGACAGGAAAAGGTGGTAAGTTTTTTGTTCCCAAATAAAGTTGTCCTTAGGGAGATTTGGTGAACCAGTGATTTGATTTGAGCTGAACATCAAATTCTCCAGTCAGCAGACTTGTCTCTTTGAATAGCTGATCCCCTTGATGAATGAGTTCAGTTATTTCTGTTGATGAAAATATAATGCAATAATTAATGTAATAAGACAACGGGAAAAGGTTTAATGACTAGGTCACACTGAATTATATTTTGCTTTTGCTCGCTTTATTTCTAATGTCTGTTAAAACACTTATTCGTTTTGCTACAAAATCAGTTGCTATCAGACACTGTTTATCTATCTGCTTCTTTCTTTGTTGTTGAGGTAGCTGCTGTTTCTTTTATACCTCCCTTTTAGGTAAGGCCAGTCTTTTAGTTCTTCTGACCCAACTGACAGCTTCTTTCAGGACCAGCAATGTCTACTACTTAAGAGATTTAGAAGCATTTTATCTTTGGCCCTGGTCTTCCTTATAATGCGTCTGAGACCGCTTTGACACTCCCTAGGGTACTCCATAGAGCTTTCCCTTCTGGGAGAATGGTTGGTCCGACAGTCTGCCAAATGTTACCAAAAAAAATATATATATTCCAGGCTTTATGATTTGCTTCTAGAAAGCTGTCTAATGAGATGATGGATGTGTACTCTAGATTTTAAGAATTAATCAAAAGAGGGAAAATGAAACAGAATGTAACATTGGTTTAATCTGAATTTTGAATATTTAAAACTTCACAAGCTGAAGAAACTGAAGGGAGAACTGAAAACTTCTCCCTTTGGTATTAGTCACAAAACACCCATCCTAGCTACCTGCCAGTGATTAATTAATGAATATTTATTTGATGGTGGTACTTGTTAACTGCTGTTCAGATGATTCCAATCAAGGAAGTTTATTCATATGCAGTTCTTACATTGCAGACAAACTTTTTGAGAATTTTGAACAGCTGTGTAGTGTTCTCAAATATGTTTATTTTTTTCCCCTTTTTTGGTAGCATGTAGAGTTCTTGACTAAAAAAAAATCTGTTGTACAATACTGAACACGTGTATAATAAGGCATTTCCCCTGAAATTGTGAAGAGATTACTTTAGAGATAAAAAGAGATTAAGTTTAGAGATAAAGATATTTTGTTTGGGAAGTGAAACATAAGCAAAATGGATTGCTTGAATTAGTGAAAGTAGGAGTAGAAGCCTAATCCAGTTGAATATAGTGTTAAATTAATATCTCAGGTTTCTTCAGTTTGCAGTCTGGAGCATCCTTTCTATCCATCTCTTGGTTTGACTAGTTAGTTTATATCTCCCTGAGTGTTTGATTTTATAACATATATCTATAGTATATATGAAATATATGTATTACATGTTATGTTTTATTTATTGTTATGGTGCAAAAGTTTTTGACTTGTCAATTCTTTTCAGTACCGAATTGTAATGAGCAGGACATGTTGTAACCAAGTACTTCAAGGGAATTGTTTGAATTTATACTAAGTAACATTCAAGGAACTTACACTAAAAGAAGACTTCTGCATAAATTTTGCTAGAAAAATTATTTATCTCTAAGGAGAATCTTTCAGTAGTTGTTAAATTGCATTCATAGGTCATGTAAGCTTTTACATAGCTGATTTTTCTATGCGATCCAGAGTTTGCTGGCTTTGTTACACAGTAGAATAGCAGCTGTATTTGGGGTTAGCCCCATAGGTTAACCTTACTGCAGTAATTCAGCTTTTGCACTTATCTTCAGAAACAGGTTTTCAGTGTTTTAAAATACTTTGAGATTATAGTATCATTCAACAGAATGACATAAATTAGGGGAGAAGGGAGCATATTGAATTTTAAAGATGGTACTTAAAAAAGATGTTTCACAGGTTCATGGTTAAGATCAGTTCTGCATATTAAGTGTGTGGATAACATGTTAAAATTGCTAGCTGCTTCCCTTCTTCGACTTCCTTTAATGCCTTATTGAATGCATAAAGAGGGCAAAGCCATGGTGGGGTTAGGGCAGGAATGTTGGAGTGCAACGTTAAAAAAGGTAAAATGAAATATTAAATATATCACTTTTCAATTATTCTTTATGTTGGTGAGTTTGAGGCATGCTTCAGACGTGATGGAGTTGAACCATTTGCATTCTGTCTTAACGTTGTTGAAATAGTGTACTCAATTATATCTTTCCTGCATGCTTAGATGGCAGAGATTTCTGATAAAGCCTGATAAATCTTGATCCATACAACTATTGAAGCGAGTATTGATCTGTCTTGAGAAAACGTACTCATTGCTTAGCTTAGAGAGGAACCATTTGATAGTCGGCAGCCATTCCAAGGTGGGATGTGACAGAACTTCGTCTTCCTGTTGAACAACTGCATTTGGAGCTGTGCTAATGAAGACTCTACTTTAAAACTCACCTCATGAGTATTTAAATCACTAACAATTAACACTTATGGCTCCTATAAAGATCTGTTTTGCATAGTAAAGGATTGCTCCACTGTGATTGACTGGCATGAAATGAAGTAGATGAGGGCTTTCTAATGATAAATATATGAATAATTTTAGGAAAGCAGGCTTTTTAACCATCATATTTTTAAAATACTTGATAATATCCATGTTTTGTACCATTTTTTTCTGGGGTTCAATAAAGTATACTTGTCTAAAGAATTACACAAAATACATAATTGCATGTTGAAGAGCTTGCCATTAAATTGATGCTTCCATAGTCTATGAAAGGAAGATCTATACGGAAAGTTATTTCAAGGGGTCTTTCACTCACCAAGTGGAAATTCAAGCACTAGTCCAAAATTTTAAGAAATTTATTGCTCTCTTCAATTATATAGTGGGATTTAAATTTTCCTTGTTTCTAACTTTTGAGATTTTTTTTTTTCTCTCAAGTAGTGTGCAGCATTTCAAATTCGATATTTACTTGCTCTTTTAAGTCTTTGGAAAAATGAAATTTCTGTAAGACTTGGTAACTCTATATCACTGGGTAGCTCTAATTAAGTAAGAAGACTGCTTCATCCTATCCAGTCTATTTCTATTGTTCATGATTTATTAAAATAAATATGAGTGTTCCTGTTTAATGAGAGATGAGCAATGAGTTCAGCTGTCTAAAACGGGGTGTACCTTTGACATGTAGCAATACTTTGGTCTCCCTTTCATTTCTCTTTGCAACTAAATGAGGAGAAAAACAACTAAAGTACATCCTCATTTAAGGTGCATCATTTGGCTTTGGGTTGCATAAGTATTTTAGCCTATTCTAGTGAGAATTATTCTGTAGCTCTTGCATATTTATTACTCTGTTATCTTAGTGGATGTAGAAAGGCTTTCCTAGTTAGAATTGCTGCATCTTAACTGTTGGGGGCAATTCCAGTTCTCAGCTTGGCCTATATGAACAAATACTTTCTTATTCTTTGTATTTCTTTAAGAATTGTGTTGTTTGAGTTTACATGATGTCTTCATTGTAAGGATCATTATATATTTTTGACATAAAACGACTGGTATTTGCTAGTAGCTGTCAAAACTTCATTTTTATTTTATGGTAGTCTGATTTACATATTCTTTTCATAACTATCTAACTAGGTCAGACACTGATCAAGTATCTGATCAAGCATCTTACAATGCATGTTATCAGGTAGGATTATTTCATGGTAACCTTACGTTTATAATAGTCCTTTCTGGGGAGTTTTGTATGGTTATATTTCCTCTTCCTCCTTCCAGTGTTTCCAGTTGCTGTAAGGAGTCTATCAACTATTCTAATAAATCATTGCTTGCTCTTACACTTTGGAGGTACTAACAGCACTTTAGTGGATCAGATGCCATCTCATTTAGTTGACTGATTAGTAGTTCTTTCCTTGAGCGTGCTGTCTCACAAGGTAGATTTCAGTATGACTTGTCTCTGATCACTGAACCTTATTCTCTACTGAATAATCTATTTGCTGCAAATTTCTATGTATGTTTGACATGCATTGGTTATGGAGTGACTACTGATTGAGTTGTCCGTCATACAAGGGTTGATCTAAAAATGGTGTTTGGTGCAACTGAATCCCAGACGTGCTTGAGGAATACATCAAGAGGAACATTCCTGGAAATGATACTGAAATAATACTGCTTCCATTTACTTTAAAAATACCTTGGAAAAAAAAAAAAAACCTGTGGTTTACTGGCAATAATTAGTATTGCTGTGCCTAGTGCTTCATGAAGGGAAGGGGGAAAATATAGCAAGCCTATTGGTACTTGTAAATCAATTCCACATTCAATGCTTGGAGAAACTGCCCTAAGAATAGAGTGCTTTATAAATGTTACTGCATCTCAGTTTCTGAGATTTTTTTCTGTATTTTCCTTTTCTTTGGTATTTAAGATAAAATAAATTATTTTTTATTAGGGCAGATTATTACAGAAGTATCTCACTGTGTTTTATATTAATGGAGATAAATAGTCAACAAGGTAACAGGTTAGAAAAAATGGGAAGATGGGTTGTTTTGAGAAGGTATAAACAATAATGGATTGAAATTATAACAGAAAAGGATGATGAAGAGGAAAAAACATAAGGAGAAAAAAGAATAATGAATGGAAGGCAAACACGATACATTGAGAAAAGCTGTTTAAAGGACAAGAAACTAGAGGACTGTACTGTTCTTGGAAGAGAGTGTTCTAGCTAGTTAATATTCATCTTTATAATTCAAATGACAGCAGAAATTTAATTAATGTTATTGTAGCCAACAGTATTATAAAATTATTTTTGTATCTGGTGTATTTTTTCACCAGACTTACTTTCATTTGTCCTTTATAATACATGTTGGCATTTATCCAGCTTGAAATACAGGGGTCCAAGTTTAATTACTAAAGTCAGCAAAATCCTTGTACTAGTGTTTACAGAGCCCAGTGCTGTGTAAGCTCTAACTTTGGCTTTTTTATAGCTTGGACATTTAATTCCCTCTGTAATGTTGCAGCTTTGAGGTAGAATGGGATGCTGAAACTGGGTGGTTGATGCATAGCAACTTTTAATGTGTAATGGACATTAAGCTGTACTTAATTTATACCATTTATTTTAGATACTTCATTTAGGTACCTGAATAGCCCTTTTCAACCACTTGTTGGTCTCTAATAATTAAAAAAAGGGATGAAGGATGTGATATTTTTGCATGCTTTTCAGTTTGTGTTGAAAATAACCTGTTGTACATTTGTTTGGTATGGCAATAACACAGAATGGAGCAACATGTTTCCCACTGTTGTTTATATTTTGTTTGAGAACTGGTTATGAATATATATATGTGTGGGTGTGACTTAAAAATATACTTTTTTTTCCAAGTATGTAAATAGTTTTGACGTAAATACTGCTATAGTTTGGATGGGTGAAGAGCAAGAAACTTCTCATATTCCTAGTCACCTTATGATTTGTATTTTTCTTATTTATTCATTTATTTTAAAAACAATTATCAAAGATTAGGAGGAAAAAATGTCTGTGCATATGTCTTCTCAACCTTCTGCCACTTAGATTTTAGCCTTAAAATTGCAGTTTCTGAGATGCTTGCCACCTTATTCAGTGAAATAGTTACCTAGAGTTTTAACAAGTGGTTTTTTACTACAAAAAATAAATCTCATGTAACTCACTGCTACTTTTTTTTTATGGAGGACTGAGCTACTTAATTATTTCAGCACCTGAAATAATCTTTTAAAATCTGTTGTGTTATTTTTTTCTTTTAATCTGACATTTAGTTGAAAATATTCTATATTTTTTTCAGTAAAGGGTACCAAGAATTTTTACATAAGAATTCAATGCATCTCTCTAGATTTTTGCCCCAAATTATTCTTTTTGTTGCTAGCTGGTCATATTTTCTCAGGAAACTAGAGCTATTACTAGAGCTATTTTCTGTTTCCCATAATTAATGTACAGAAATTTTGTTTAGTAACTTGGTGGTTAGTTTAGTAATTGAATTGTAAAGTATTAGATACTAGATTTCCTAGGACAAGAGTTCTACAAAGATATCCATGTAATATAAGAAATAAACATCAATTTTTAAAAAGTTGAAGATTTTAGTAGTTTGGAAAATGTTAAAGAATGAAAGGCATATAAATTTTAAGATTTAAAGACGATATTTAGAAGAAGGAAAAAGCCAACGCAGTGAAGCCAAGGGAGAACTTGAATTGTGGCAAGTTGGAGAATTAAAAATCTTTTGAGGTACATGGCACTAGTTTTCATCATTGCAAATAGTTGTCTTGTGATTGTTTAGGAGGAGGAAACTGTGCCTCACTTTGATACTACAGTTTTCTTTAGGAGAGGTTAATATAGATGAGAAAAGTATGCAGTGTTGAACAGAGGTAACTTTCCGTATGGATCTCGTGTATCCTGAAAGAGGAGTTTAAGACATATGTGGGGAAGCTGTTAGCAAGCATGGGGAGGTTTTGAAAGTAGCTACAAATTAATAGCTAGGAGAACTGGTTTGCATAATTGAGTTTATCTTCCAAAAGCATCTTCAAGCATTCGAGTGCATGGGCAGTGACAATGTCATTTGCCTTGGGCTTTTAGTGTCATTCAGTTCATTTTTTGTGATCTAGCTCTTTTGCTTTGAGTTTTTTTATTATTATTTTATTTTTAAATTCAGGTATGTATTTCAGGTATGCATGTGTTCTCATTTTAAGATCTTCATGAGGAGGCATATGGAATGATTTGAGCATGCTGCCTTGGATACTGTTTTGAGGTGTAGTGTGTAGTTCTATATTCTTTACATTCTTAAACTATAGAAAGCAGAAATCAGTATACTTGTACTTTGCTGTCAGTTTGTTACACATGCAGCATATCTTTTGGTTTGCAGCTGCTTGTATCATTTCAATAAAGATTATTTTCTGCTCTATTAGTTCCCTTTACGTAAATTTACTACTGGTGCACATTTTTCTAAGTCATTGAAGTGTGTGCTGTTTATAGTGGTGATGAGTTTTGTCTCTTTTTTTTTTTTTCTTTTTTTTTGGTTTACTTCCAGTATTTTTGGCATTCTTTGTTTGAAGCCCTTGCTTTGTACTTGAGACCATTTCATTACTATGTACATGCTTCTTCTTTGTTTTGAGACTGCAATTGATGTGCAAATGAATAGCTTGATTAATGCTATGAGCAGTATCATTCATCCAGAACAACAGACTCTCTTGTATAAAGAAATTGCAATATGTTGTTACTCCAGTCATGATAGTATATAAAACCTTTTATTTGTTTTTTTTTTAATGGGGGATAACCCAGCTGCTTTGGTGTCTGTGGGTACCTCAGCGTATCTGTAAATCTCATTAGGCACATAACTGTGTTAGTGTGCATTTTTTCATGTTTATATTTCAATATATATTTGGAGAATGTATAATATAGAGGCTTAAAGGTGCTTTAGTTCTGCTGAAAGCTGTGCAGGTGTCAGTAGTATGGATCCCATCCATGTAGTTTATTTTTCCTCTTCTGGACTGCAGCAGGCTGGATTGATTTGCATCTCTTTTATCTACTACTGTTACAGTTTCTTATCTAATATTATCAGTTATCAATTTGGATTAAATTATTTTGCTGATTTCAAGATGCTAAGTTACATTAATTTAAAACAAAAAAATAAAACTTTCAATTGGCAAGTAGCTTTGAGATACCCAAACATGGCAATTCTCAAGCTTCTTTCAGAAGTGCTTTGAGCAAGGAGGCTTGAGCCTGATTGCAACTTTTTCCACAACCAGTTCTACTGTCTCTGAGTTTGTGTTTCTGTCTAGATTCAGGGGCATCTGAAGTCTTGTAAATCCACACTGATTTCTTCATAAGCATTTCTTTAGCAGAAAATTCCTTGAACTAAGACTTGATTGACATTCTGAAGTGTGTTTGTGGTTTTGAATGCCACCGTTCTTCCCAGTATTTTCAGTATTGGGAAAGCAAAAAGTTCAGGAAGTGTATTGCAACTAGTGACTCTGCTATGCAAGTAGGATTGCAGTCTTACTTCATTCAGACTCAAATTCTGCTTGTAGTAACATCTCATGAAGCCTCTGTTTTCAACAGCAAAGACCTTGCACCTGAATGTTACGGCCTAACAGACTGCAAGTTTAGGGCCTAACTTTAAAATACAAGTCCTTTGGCAAATCCTTAGTGAAAAGTAAGTTGTGATGATATATTTTAATAATGCATTGTTTATTTAGTATAGCTTGTTTATTTAGTATAGCTTGTATTATTTCTAGGGCTATCTTAACCCAAGTATGGATTGTTGCTGTCGTATCACTGAAAAAAAAAAAAAGCCTAAAATATGGGACAGACAGATGGCTCCATTGTGCAGTATATAAAATCCAAAGGGTCAGAAAGATGGAAAGCAAAGCAAAACTCATTTAAAAAACTGAACAGATTTTAAACGAAGTTCAGTTTTAGGTAAAAGTTCAGGCGCTTGTTCTTTTTTTATTTGTAGCAGTTCATCCGTATACAGTAACGTACATATTGTATGTGCAAGATAATCTCATTTTTTAATCTATTATAACTGTCTCTTTGATTCCTGAAAATCCTTTTGGGTATTTTGCATTCCTGTATCGATCCCTGTCTGTCTGACCGCTTCAGCTGGGTAATCATTTTTCTTGTTTATCCCTAATCCTTTTAATATTTCCTTCCTGCCACT
Organism: Nothura maculosa; assembly: GCA_032353885.1. Lineage (NCBI taxonomy): Eukaryota > Metazoa > Chordata > Aves > Tinamiformes > Tinamidae > Nothura > Nothura maculosa. The sequence continues at coordinate 2,869,738 of JAUBOD010001075.1, read as the reverse complement.
GTATAACAAGTACAATATGCCTATTGTTTGGAATGTGTTCCAGTGACAGCTGTAAGACTGTCAAGCAAAAATTTTAGCCTAGATTTCACAAAAACAGTTGACAGCTGAAAAAAATGCAAAACCGCACAGTATGCATCTTCAAAGCAGGTAGGCTTATGTTCTTGCATCTCTTTGCCTAGTGAAACAGAAAGTTTATGTTATTGACCTGTATGCTACTGTGAAGAATACATTTTTTGCAAGCTAAAGTCTATCCAATATGAAGTTATCTGTTTGAAAATTGTGCCTATTATGTATTTTTCTTAAGGGACACAGCAGAAAATAGTAATTTTTAATCTGTGTGTATTCATATATCTATATATGCATATATATTTTATGCATATATATATATATATATATGCACACACCCATGCCCCTGCATGCATCTTAAACTTGTTTTTAAAAGAGCAGCTGTAGAATAGTTTAAGTATCTCCGTGGAAACATTAGGACCCAAGTCTACTATAGTTTCTTTAACTTTCCCCTTCTATGAAAACATTCTGTCCTTGTTTCTATGGTGACTGAGTAAAGGCATCTGGTCACATGAAGTTTTGACAAAATGATAAAAATCTCTCCCTAAAAAGATGAACAGAAAAGCAGGGATCTGTTTCATTTCATCTGCAAAGCAAGCAGAATGCCCTCCCACCCCATTCCAGGGTATTTTTTTTCCTCAGTTTCTCCCACACTACGTTATACCTTAAGGTCTTTTCACTATGCTAACCAATGCTTTAACTGTTCTGCTTTTCTCATTAACTATACTTGGCATGTATTTTCTCTGCGTGTCAAAGCAGAGCATGCAAACATAATGAAGGAGAAGAATTTGATACAGAGGTGAAAGCTAAGTTTTTAATTCTCCTTCAGGACCCATCCTGATTTTTGCACTGCTTTAGTATTGGCTCAGCTGCCTGGGTGGGGTGTGGGTATGTGAGTATGTGATTTGTGTTTGGGTGGGCATTTTTTTTTTCAGGTTACAAAGAGAAAAATAAATTGAGGTCTAGACTTTTACATTCAGTTGCAGCCTTGATAAATGCTGCTGACTAAAGACTACTTTAAAGGTCCAATACTGAATAAATCTTCAACAAATGTAAAGTTACCTTCTTTCTGTGAAGCATTGGTCATAAAATATAGTTCAGCAGTCTACAAAACCTCCACTTCCCCTTGTTAGCTTCATAAGATCATAGGAAAACATAATTTTAAAATTACAGAGCTGCTTTAGATACAGAGGAAATACATGCATTGTGGGTATCTGCTTCTAGCGTTATGACTGTCATGTCACAAAAGGCCTTCTCAAATGTTCATGGCAAAAAATCCTCTCACCTAAATTCAAATCCTGACTTCTCACTTCTGTTATTCCATCTACTGCTCTACTACTGCTCATGAACTTTAGAACAAATATATCTTGGTTGCAGAGAATGGTCAGTTGGAACAGCATTTTACCATGGCTTCTGAGGTTCAACAGCTTCTTGTGTCCTTCTGAAATGAAAATGTTAAGATTTCAGTGTTGGATTTTTAATGAATTCTAACTTTTAAATGAATGAGCACTGTATGTAGCTCTTCTTATTTTAAAACACACCAGACGTTGTCGTTCAGGTGGTTAGGTTATTCTTGGATTTTGTACATGGCCTCTATGATACCAGTGGTAGGTTTTCAGGAGGCTAGTTGCAAAATAACAACTCATAAGCATGATCCTTCAGGTTTGTAGAAAATTAATTACAAAATACGAGTCTGTGCAAGTACCATGCACTAGTAGCATATACCTCAAGGTAGCAGTGCCAGTGGTAAGCCAAATGATTTTATATAAACAATCTGCAAAGCTGCCTGCTTGAGTAGATATTCTGAAAATTGTTTTGAAGGATCCATTTGATTCTTATTTTGAGTTTTTCAGACTGTCAATTACTTTAGTTGGATTGTGTTCATACTGCGAAAATGTCATCTTTCCAGATACATTCCAGAATGTCCTGGCTCTGAATGTACTGGCCTCCTTGGCTCCAAATAGGTAACTCATGTGACTCCCTGCCTCATTGAGCCAGTCTCTTCCTTATTCTCTGTAGAGTCATGCAACTTTGCATCACATTAATTTGTGAATAGGATGAGGAATCACTTGCTTTGATAACAAGTATTAAATGAGACCTATTAGCCACCTCAAGGGTGAAATGACTAATTATGGATTTATAAATACATCATTTGATTAGTAGTAAAAAAAAAAAATGTCCTGAGCATAAACTCTTTGTTACGAAAAGACGACATCTGATTTAACAGATAGCTTTATTCTTCTCCTACTTGCAGTTGTGCCTACCTAATATTGTATTGTGAGGATATCTACAGTATAGATTGGTAAAATGAGACCTATACATATTCTTTTGTCTCATAATAAATACATGTTGAAGTATTGATCCCTTGCTTGACTTGAGAGATGTTGGATAGGAAGAGCCTGATTTGTGTAATGGAGAATAGCTGGCTTTGTCTTCTAGAAGCAATGATTTTCGACCTACTGAGAAGCCACCTTAAAATAACCATGGCTTGGTTTATATAAAGGTAGCACAGCAAAAAAAAAATCACTAGTGAGTTAATTTACAGTTGTTTTTCTGTGAAATGTAGCTTGAAATCACCGTAGCTTTCGGTCTGAGGTAGTCTTTTATTGTATTTTTAATTATTCTGCTCTGACAGATGTTTTCTTCTGTGTTACTTTTGTAAGGGCTGGAAGTGTTTTTTTAATAAAGGAGAAAAGAGCTATTAAACAAGCAATTCCTCTTGTTTGATGAAATCCTGAGTAGCTGTAGGTAATAGCATTAAATCAGGAATCCTATTAAAACAGTGACATTTATGGCTGTATTAATGTTTGTCATCGTTTATTTTGGGAACAAATTCAATTTCCATGCCTTCTTGGATCAAGGAATGAAAAGATAAACAAGTTTAGCACAATGGATTTTAGAAATATGCCTTGTATACAAAATTCTATCCTTGCGATTAGGAAAAGGGGATAGCCTTGCAAGTTTGCCGTTTGCCAAGATGCCAAGAAGAAAAGCTTTGAAACTTTCCTTAATGTTCCTTAAAAGCAATCTCTTTCCTTTGGGCCTGGTGTTGAAATGAGAACCCCTCATCAGCTTTTCCTGAGATGCAGTGAAACAGAAGGTGCCAGCGGATTAAAATGCTAATGAAAAAACGCACTAACCCTGTGGTGGGAACTGCTGCCTTCTCATCTCTGATGATGTTTGTTGCCTGAGTGCATAGAGGGAGTCTTCAAGGATACCCTATCAATACTGCAGGTCACTGATCACATTAGCCTCTTAGTACTTCCCTCTACAAGGAAAACACCATGGAATCAATGATGGAATAATCATGTTGCCTTTGCCACTTTTGATTCTGATAGGGCCGAGCAAAAGGGAACCCGTATGAAAGTCATGTTGGCCGCTCTGGCTTGGGTTAATAGATCTGTCCTTTTGCAGTTCACTTGCATCACTTATTTATTGTGAAGATGTTTGTTTATAGCCTACATGAGGTTTGAATTTGAAAATGAGGTATTTAGAGATGTAGCAGTAGGTTTGTGGGGGTGGTGATGATTTGGTTTTGTTTGATGTACAGTCCAAAAATAGTAGTTACTTCATTAAGAAGAAAATCTTATGTTTGATTTGTAAGTATCTGCTGCCCTTATGCCATCATGTATTAAAACACAAACACATATTTGCAATTCTAGTTTGTATTTCCTCTTACAAATGAAGCAAATTGTATTAAATATTAGCGGTGTGGTGAGCCCCATTGTGTTCTGTTACAATTAGCTGTATTAGGCATAAGACTCTAATGTGGAAAAAAGTTGTCTTTGATGACTATAAAGCAGGGAGTGAACATTTCAGGTTCACTCAGGTACTTGTCATGACTTTCTGTTTAAAATTTTTAATTTTTTCCCTAGTAGTTGTGATATTTCTGACAAGCTTCCCTTTGTGACAGCTTGTTTCTTCAGATGCTTTGCTAGGTGATCCACTCCAACAGTAGGCTTTACATTGGAGTTCCACATAAATATTTACAAAATCCTGAATAGTTTAATTGCTGCTGATTGACTTGCTCTTTCACAGCTCTTGTGTTTCCTAAAGTTGGCGTAAGTTGAGCAGTGCTATCTTAAGCATGGTCTGCAGACCATGAAGACAGAATTTTTAGGGTAAAATATGCTTATAGGCAAATGCAATCAAGTAAAATCATGGTTAAGCTTACTTAAATATGTACAATAGGAGTAGTGCAGAAGGTATTGCATGAAGGTAGGATTATCAGTTATAAAAATCAGAATTATTATTGACTCTGTGTTGCTTGGACAACTCAAGTAACAATGTAAATTTAAGGATCTATGTTGAGCATAACTTCAAAGACTGCAACTTTGCTATTACTCTAGCATTGCTGTATATGAAGGACTGAACAAAAGGCAGTGGCAATTGGAAATACATCCTTTAAAAAGCTACAGTTTTGAATTTTTAAGCTGTTTCCACAAGCTACAAAAAAATTGCTATGTATTATTTTTACAGCTATATTTCTGCATTGTAGCTTAATAACCAGTTATGTTCTGAACAGTTTAGTGAAGTAGATAATAGCTTAAATTAAGGGCAATATAGGTCTGCTTGTTTTGTTTTAATGGTGTCAAAAATGTTATATAAAAATCTAGACAAAGAACATAATAAGCTAAGGCAATTTTACCAGGTAGATGGAAATACTGTTGTGTTTTCTATTCTTTAACTGCAAGAAAATAATTATGAAACTGTTGATAACGTGTAATTTACTGATCTGTATAGCCTGTAAGAAAAATATATAGTGCTTCTACCTTAAAGCAATATATGAAATTGGTTTTTGATTGTTGTGATGTATTTGCTAGCTGAAATTGAGTCAAATATAATAACATAGAATATCATTTGTCTAAGTATTAACATATGCAGGCTTTATGTCCCTCTAAGTGAAACTAAATCAAGCTTAGAAAATCATCTATCTATACAAACAATATTACTTTGACTTTTAGTATCTCTTGGAATAGTGGATTCCAAACAAAATACCAAAATGAAATATAAAAGTGATCCTCTGGAAGTACTTTTATTCTGAAGTATGTTTAGAATATGGTTAGAAGCACAGAATCACATTTCACATTTCAAATTTGTACAATTTAACATTTGCTTCATTTTGCTTTTAGTAATTCTAAAAACAATGATTGGCTATTCTTAATTTTTTAAATCATAGATACTTTTGTTTAATGCATCTTAATTTGTCTTTTAAAGGTTCATCTCTGGTTAAAAGACATTATCAAAGTTACCCAAGCCTTTTCCACTGCTCAAGGCATTAAAGTTTATGGGAGTGTTCTGATATTATCAAAGCATGTGCAGTAAAAATCAATGAAGTTCCCTATGGACTCTCCATATAGGCTAGCTGGTGAACTTTTAACAAGATTTTGACATTTGTGAATCTTAGTTTAGGTCATTCGAGTGTAAGGAATCAATCAGGTAAAGTCAGTTTCTTGTAATGGAAAGTGCAGGAGCTGAAGGTGCAGATGTGAACATCAGGGCTGTGCATGATGTGCCAAGCTGCGTCTTCACATTTGGGCAAAGTGCTTCCTTTCACGGCTGCTTTTGAGGCTGTGAGTTCAGTCTAGTTCAAATCAGAATATTTGTGCAAAATTTAGCAAGATATTAAACATATCTTGCAAATACCAAGTTGTTTTTAGGCATATCTCATTTTGCAAAACAATTAAGCGGAAGCAATTTCCATTTTATTTGGAGGGAGAGGAGGGAACTTTAGCTGGTTTCTTTTTTAAGCATAAGCTTCAGTTCAGTGTTTGATGTATATGGCATGCTAATTTTTTTTTTCCCCTCTCTCTCTCCCCCTTTCAGAGGAGAAACCTGATTGCTCCAAGGCCCGCTGTGAGGTGCAGTTTTCTCCTCGCTGTCCAGAGGATTCCATCTTGATCGAAGGTTACGCTCCTCCTGGGGAATGTTGCCCACTCCCGAGCCGCTGTGTGTGTAATCCTGCCGGTTGCTTGAGGAAAGTTTGCCAGCCTGGCTATTTGAATATACTGGTTTCAAAGGCATCAGGAAAGCCAGGGGAATGCTGTGATCTTTATGAGTGTAAACCAGGTAAAAATGGACACTTATTTTTTGTTTGGTTTGTTTTTTGTTTGTTTCACTTTCATCTTGTGTTCTTTCCTGTTGTTGGTTTACTATGCACAATAATTTATACGATTGATATCCAACAAACTCGATATTATCTGAATTCTTCTGAATAGTCTGCAAGTTTCCAGTTACTCTCTGGGCAATGACTCTTTAAAAAAAATAGATAAGAAATATTTTGATAAGTTTATTTTCTTTGTTTTCACTTGTTACCCCCATTTAAAGAAATTTGTGCTGGAAATAATGTATTACAATGAATACTTCTAATGTAAGTGACACACTTGATTACATAATATAAAGCTTTTTATATAGGAATCTGTTGTATGAAGACATGGAATTAAGATTACTGTTGTAAAGTTTCTGTAGCTATGACCCTTAAAAATTAGAGACTAAAAGATTGCAGGAGAACACAGTGAAACAACAATATTTTCCGTGTCTGTCTGCTTTTCTGTTTCATAGGACCACAAATAGTCTTTTGTGATTTATTTTTCTCAGTGAAGTGGAAGGTGCAACTAACGCTTCTGTGTGACTCGGGCTTTAACAGAGATGATTAATAAAAATACAAACCTGAAAACAGTTGTATACAATTATATAATCAAAACCTGAAAGCAGGTTCAGGTATGCTTAGGCTATACCTTACTTATGCTCATTTAACATTTTCTTAAAACCTCCAAAGAAGTCTTCATTCTAGTGCTTCTCTTTCAATTTTTCCTAATGCCTAATGCAAATCTACTTCGGTGAAAAATTAAGCAAACTTTCTCTGTTGTGGAGTAGCTGGAAAACAGGTCTTTATAGTTTTCTTTTCTCTACCTTAGTCCTCTTCCAGCAATAAGCAAGTCAGCTTTTCTTATGGCACCATCTCCTTCACTTTTTAGCTGTTGTCCTGTTCCTCTCTCAGATTTCTTGCATTTAACCATATCCCTGAAACATTGTGCTTGAAGGCAGACTAGTATTTTGGTTGAGCCTTTATCTGTGCAGTACAGAAAAATAATTGCTTTCTGTGTTTTTCATACAAAATTCTAAGTAAAAGTTGAATCTTTTGTTGTGTTTAATTCGTGAAATACTATGATCCCACGATTCTTCCACTGCAGGGTGGCTATTGAATCATTGTGTTTGTACACTTAAATTCTTCTCATAATATACTTCAAATATATCTTTATTTAATTTTACCTTACTAACAGGATTATGTTCTTAGTTTTGCAGCATAAATTTTAGCTCTAGTACTTCTCAGTTGTTATTTATATTCCCTTTTTGTAATTTACGAAGAACTCCAATCAGGACTTAACTCTGTAGGTTACTTTTTGAAGGTTGGTTTTGACTTGTTAGCCTTATAGAATATTCAGAATAAGTATGATTACTTCCATTACCGTGTCATGTAACTTTGTCTATGTTGTTTCCTGAAGTGCTTTTATTTATTTATTTATTTATTTATTGTAAGTTGTAGGGAATTGTAGAAGATAAATGTACCTAGAACTGGGGAAGTGAAGTTGTATGTTGGAAGGTAGAGAAGCAAGGGCTTTGGAGAAATTGGGGAAGGAGATTGATGGCAGTGAAGGGAAGTGTAGAGGTGTGCAGTGGAGGGTTAGAAATGGAGGGCCCAAGGGAATCGAGTGAGTAGGGCTACTCAAACCACACTTATGTTATCTCCCAAGGTCCCCAAGTTGAGTGATGTGTGGTGAGAGGCTAGATAAGGTGGCAATCCTGAAGGATCATGAAGGGGCAAAAGAGGTAGTAGGATGGGGGTTAGGGATGAGAGGATTGAAAGGTAAGGCTGGAGGGGGAGGAGAGAAAGGAGGGCAGTGGCTTTAATGACAGAGGAATGAGAGCCTTACAGTGGTGAGGCTGAAGAGTGTGGGGGAATACTCTTATGTGTCCATGGGATGTTAGGTGCTGAAAGATGTAATGATTTAAATACCTGATGCAGAGCAAGTGGAGCCCCTACCTGTCCTTGTGCCTTGGTTTTAGAGGAAAGGGAGGAGAGATGAAGTACAGTTAGAATTGTTAATCATCTCATAGCCCAATTTTTGTCCAATTGCACTTTAGCAGCCCTCACGATTCATTTTTATAAGTTTCATATAGATGCTACTAACTGTTTGAGGTAGTAGGATGATCATAAAAGAAAATCCAGCCGACAAGGCTGGAAGACAGGGAAAGGAGTAGAACACATGAATTCTGTATGTGTGTGTGCTGAAATGGTGCTTAAAATGGGAAGATGTAATTTCTTAATACCCAAAGGGTTCAAAGGATGGCAAAATATGTCATGAAACTGCACTGAAAGCCTGGAAAACATATTCTTTAGTGGTTGTGTTTAATATTCTCTAAAATGTGAAGGAATGCAAGAAGGATGAGTTGCAGGGAAAAGAAAACAATCACTACTGAAAGATGCTTGGATGTCATCCTCTTTTCTTCAGGGAGGAGGAGGCACAGGCTTTCATGCTTTCTTTCCATCACCTTCTCCCAAAGGAGAAAATGGAGTTAACCTTCTCAAATGTTTTCAGGTGGTATCTTGTTCTTCATGAAGGACTATTTGAAGTGCATCAGAATTTGAAGCAAAAGGTTTTGTTATGATTCTTAATTGCTGTAGAAGTGAACTTTATGCTCTTGTACTAGACACTTGGAAAGTGGTGACTTAGTCTTTCCTATGCTGAGCCACTATTTTGCATGAGAAATGGAAAAACTACCTTGATCTCAAATCTTTAGATGCGTAAGTAGCTATTTTGGTATTGTCCCTGAGCTATGCATACGGTTCTTTAGAAAGATGGTGTAGTATGTGGAGGTGAAACTTAATATGTTCATGTCAACATACTCTACTATAAAGATATTCTCACCTGAAAATTAACATTTTCATGAAGAAGAAGCTTAGGGTTTATAGTCTAGAAAGGAGATGGCAAATTACTGCAGCTGAGTCATAATGTGACTCAGTATGTATTGTATGACTTCTGCTATCACTTCACAAATACAAAATGAGGAGTTCAAAGGTGCTGTTGTAAACAAATTCAGTGAATAAGTAAATCCATGAGCATTCTTAAGCAAATGCTCGCGAAGAGCATATTGAGTGATAGGAAATTGCAGCATATTTAGGAGTCCTTGATGTTAATCGAACTGTATACTTAAAGCTTGAAATTTCCTGAATGCACAAAATAACTTTTTAAACTAATTTACTACTTCTATATAAAACTTTTTATTAGCTAATTAAAATAAACCCTTTCATGAAATGCATACTTTATGTAATTATTGGAGTCTAAGGAAGGCATGAAAATAGAACTAATATTTCAGTAGCAAATGTCTGTTGCCTCTTTTTTTAAGGGTGATCTTAAAATTCATTCAGGGGAGTCAAATTTTGTTTATTTACCGAAGTAATAAAGAATACAGTTATGGAATATTCAGTAACCCTGCAATGTTTCCTTTTTTTTCTGGAAGTTTGGCTTAGTACTTAGACTTAGTACTTTTCACTTTTGAGAAACCAACTGAAGTTTGAAATAAGCAGGAACATTTTCATTTTCTAATTTTTTTCCAATTCTAATTTGTTTCTTTTTTTTTTTCTAATGCGATAATATAATAAAGATCTTCCACTTTGAAGGGAATGCTGTGGTGAGGCTTGAATGTGGCTTATGAAATTCTGAAGTGAGTAGATAAGCTGTATGCTGGTCCTTGGCTCATCAAATCCAACTAATCCTTAGAAAAACTAGAGGGCACTCTGGTGCTAGTCAGATCAATTCAAAACAAATAAAATACATATTTACATAGCAGGTAGGGAACTGTTGGAACTTGCTACCACAGCAGGTTGTAGGGCAACCACTTTCAGAAGTTCAAAAAAGGGAAGAAAAAAAAGATTAAATCATGCAAACAGGTGCATAAATATGGATTTTAAAGATTGAGTAGGTGTATATTTTATAGTATGTACTTTGTAACACTCCAAATTGAATGATTTTGCAGACTGACTGAATGTGAAGGAATGAGTCACATACAGTAGCCAAATTGGCCTGCTCTCCCCAACTAGCATGATTAATTGCCTCTGTTGGAGGTTAGAGGTTAACTACCGGTTAGATGGACTACATTTTTAAAAACCTAGTGTTAAAGAGAATGAAAGCACTTTGTTACTACAGAAATAGCACTCAAATCCTTTCTCACTGATGCATTCTTGCTTGCTCATGAAAACTTCTAAATGATGCCAACTTCTAAAGCCTCAATAAAGCTTTTTCTCCCTCCTTTCCTTAGTGTTCAGCGTGGATTGCAGCACGGTAGAATGTCCTCCTGTTCAGCAAGTTGTTTGTCCACTGGATAGCTATGAAACCCAAGTCAGGCTGACAGCTGATGGTTGCTGTACCCTTCCCACAAGGTCTGTGTCTTGCCTAACCAAGTATTATTTTTTTCTCTGTTCTCTGTAATTCACGATGCTAAAATCTCTAGACTGTAAATGCTGGATAATAGTGCATATCTTTGCAGCAATAAATGTTAATACAGAACAGAAGTTGTACAAAGCAGGTTAAAGGGAAATCGTTATCATACAAATATTAAATCCATCTGTTTTCAAACAGAAAACTCTTCACAGTATACGTGCATGAATTTTGAGTCTTAACAGATCAATTTGTGATGTTTGGGTCTCTAGGTTAATTAAATTTGCAGGATATGCAATTCAGTTGAGAAAAGTAATTTATTTTTTGAAATTTTTGAAAGTCTTTGGTAAGGAATTACATGATGGAGATCGGAGATAACAAGATAAATCAGAGGAAATCTTACTGAGTTAAAAGTATTCTTTTGTGCATGGAAGACCATAGTGAGAAACTCTTAAGAGGGTGGCTTAAATGGAAGCGTATGTAAACAGAGGTTTCAGAGGCTCACTTTCATTTTACTTCAGTCTGTTTTCCAAGTAGATATGGTTTACCATTCTTCAGGAAAAGAAATTTTGAGTTGTTTTTATTCTAGAATGCTGTGTCACTGTCACAGCTTCTTTTTTACAGTATGCTTTCTCTATTTGACAATATTTCTGTATTTGACAAATTTATTAATCATTGTACAATGCAATTACTAAAAACATTATCCTTATTCATTGAATGATATGAATTTCCTTGAGTTCAGAGTTGATGTTTTGTTTAGTACTTTTTTTCCTTTTTCTTTATCTTCCCTGAATTTTGCACCAGAAAATAACAGAACACCTCAAGGCACCCTTTATTTTTTAATACATTCTTATTAACTTAACCTTCCAAGGAAATATGATGATTTCGTATCATTGGCTAATTGGGACTGCACAGATTAGAGATCCAAACTACTTTGTTGTACAGGCATAGGATCTTGCCACATTGAAGAAACTGATGGTAAAATGCTAGTAAGGAGTATATGCAGAAAGATAGATAAAGCCGTAGCAAGATATATTAAGCTTTTAGATGAAAACTCATAAAGCAATGTCAAACTTAAAGATTAAATTAGTGATTATATGTCACTAATTTCAAATTTTAATTACTTTCAAATTTTAATTACTTTCAAATTTGTTTCAGCTTTCCAAAGCAGAAAAAGTGGAAAATAGACCAAATCTATTTTTATACCCTAATAAAGATATGATCCATTTTTTTTGTGTTGTCTTAAATACTGTGGAAGAAAATATTTTGGACTCTATTGCTTTGAGAAATAAAAGGTATCCACCTTCATCTATAAATTGGAAAGGTATCCAATTCATCTATAAATCTATATAGTGGATGAGTATTATAACTTCAGTGTTTCTTCTATCAAGGAAAGTACACTACAAAGAAATTGAAACTTAGCAATGTATTT
>JAUBOD010001075.1:2811672-2857701 GCA_032353885.1 Nothura maculosa | reverse complement strand
AGGTATTTAAGTGACAAAACGATATTCCTGTTTCCTGCACATGATGACCCCTATTGTATAAGCAAACATAGGGTGTGTGAATTATTACATAATTTTTAATTGCAGTAAAATTTTGAAAGCATACTTCTCTGTTACTGGGATCAGTGTTTAACAGATGATAAAAGCTGGGATAAATGAGTTGTTAGCTCTTCGAGTCTTATGACGCAGTCAGGATTTCTGAAGGATTTTGTTTGTTTTCTGAGACCATATTTAACAATATTTCTATGTTAATCCTCCTTGCTGTATAAAATTGCAAAATGGAGCATAATTTAATCTGAGTCTGCAGACAGGTTGAAACAGTCATAGAGGTCTGGTAGTGTTCCACTCTGTGTTGCAGCCTGTGGTGTCTGGGTTTTTGGGTAGCCTTAGTTCAGCCAAAACAGTTAAGACGTTTTTCTAACACTGTGATGTTAAAAAGATGTTAATACTGTGCCGCTACTGAAAAGAATTAGATATGTTAAATCCAATAAGCAAACCCTGATTATCTGTACTGAGAAAAGCCATGGAAAAATAATGGAGAGAATTGAACTGGTGACCATATTTTCATCCTTTAATCCTTAATACCAGCCAATGCTGCTTTGATAGAGACCATTTTATGAAGTTTGACTTACGTCTTTTGAAGATACTAATTTGACTGTCTGAGCGCCTTCCTAAATTTCTGACTACTCTAGTCACCAATCCTTTTCATCTCCTTGGAGTCTAGCTGGGGAGGGGGGGAGGGAAGAGAGAAAAAAAAAAAAAAAAAAAGAAATTTTTATACTACCTCACAAGATTAGCACTGGCAAAATGGAAACATATCGCCGTCCCCAAATTAGCTAATTTTGAAGAAAACTGTTTTCCACACCCTACCTCCCCCAAATTTATAGAAGGATTTTGGAGTTAGTTGTATTGAAATGTTGGATCAACATGGTCCTCCTTAATCTCCTTTGGTGCTTCTATGTCCTTGCTGCATGTCCCCCTTTTTGTGAGGACTGAAGCATCTAGGAATATATTCACCAAATTCTCATGAGTTTCTTTGAGTGACTGACTTCAAAACTCATATTGGAAGTGCAGATATGTTCTGTTTTAGAAAAGGTTCAGAAATAATTGATATAGATTTATCCATAAAAGTTCTAAGTTTGTTGTGGAGGAGAGAGAGAGAGAGAAACATAATGAAGCATGGTTGACATAATGTATTACAAAGAACACTCCTCTTGGAGAGGAGTGAACTGCTCAATTAATCTAAACAAAAGAGGCTTATAAGTTGTGTATAAGATTAAGTATCTCATTTTTCAGATAAAACTGAAGAAAGATATTTTACAGATGAAGTCACTTCGTGTGATGAATAGTAACAATGAATTTGGAGTCTAAAAATTAGAATCACATCAGTTCACTCTCACCTAGGTACAAATAGTTGGATGACACCCTGCAAATGATATGAAGTAGGAAAAATAATAAATTTACCAAAACAGATTTAAGACTATTATAAAGCAAAGAAATACTTCTCTGCTTTCAGAAGGGTACTCAATGTTGTGTGCCTTTGCTAAACAATGTCTCCTACTACTCTTCTTTGAAATTTTGAGTGGAATTTCAGAAAACTTGTTTCTAAATATGGATTGTACTTCTTGAAAACACAATTCCTGCTACATGAAAAGGTATCATCTTTCCATCTGAATATTAAGGGAACCAAGTTGTTTTGTTATGGAAAAACTGGGATTCTGTGTCAGTCTTGTGGTCTCACTTTTTCCTATAATTCATTTATAATAGAATAATTTAGATGACCATTTAACTTTTGAATATTTACCATCTTTTGGGGAAGGGAGTCATAAACGCCTCTTCTTAAAAGCTTAGTCTCTAGCCTTTCTAGTATATTTAAAAACTTAGAGTCATTCTGGAAGAAGTAGAATAGCAGCGAGTGTGGTCAAAACATGTACGTTTCCAAAATAGGAAGGGTAAATTAACTGTGACTCTGTACTATAGAGTTGCCTTCAGGCACAGCAGAAAGATATTGAATATTATGAATAACATGGAGAAGCTCAATACAGAATAATGGCATACTTGTCCTTTCAAAGAAGAACCCATGGGTATCAAATAAAACTGTGTGAAAAGTTCAAATGTAACTATTTGGGGGTGTTTTGATATGTATCTTGAGTTTCTGATGGTTTAATTTTATGGTGATAAGTCATTGAAGAGTAAAAAGTTAATAAGTGCTAAGTTAATTTAGCATTAAATCAATACTAACAGCCTTTGAGTTTTGCATGTCAAAGTTCAGATGATTTAAGAAATTTGTTGCACAAGTTAATACCAAAAGAAACTAAAGCAGGAATATTATCCACAAAAATATCTTCTGATGAGATATCTGCTCCATGGATTTCTGAAATCCAGGAGAGTATAGCACAGAGTTATCACCATGCTGCTGCGTTCTTCCCTAGATATTGTGAATTCATGATTCCCTGTCTGCTTGCCTTGAACATGAGAAGCAGAAGCAGGATGAAAGTACTTAGCAAAATGCTGATGTGTGAGAGCACAGACCATTTTTGCTGTGGTCACAGTTGCCGTCTGAGAGTGTTCAGAATACTAACAGCAATCTGTCTGCAGGAACTCCTTCAACTCTCTGTAGATCTCGTCAAATATGAATACAGAGATGTGCTTCACACTATTGATGAAGAGAAGCTAAGGGAGGCCCAGGAAAAACCTTAAAGCGACATTTACAGTCCTTTTTCTAAGCCCCTTGTCTGTAATTGGTACAAGCTGCTCAGGTAGTTTGAGGCAGAATTTTGCGGTAGATGCCCCTTTGGTCTGACCTTCTATGATTGTTCTTTTGTATGTCTATTTAAAGAAGAATATTTAATAATTGAGATATTAATAACAATACTTTTTAATGATTTTTGCTACTTTGACTTAAGTATTAGAATAATCTTTCCCTGTTATTCTGCTAAGCAACATAGGTCAAACAGAGGATCTTAGAACAACAGTGTATTCATGAATGTGAAATAGTTAGCCTCTTAAACCATCTTCAAGTAAGAAAAAAAGTGACCTGGAGGAGCAGAGCTATGTTTTCTAATATTTTAGGTTTTGTTTAGAACAATAACAGCAACAGAAAAATAAATATGAAGCATTTCTATTTTGGTAAAGCAATGCATGTTAGATATTAATATCCTTCTTGAATTAATCTAATTCTAAACTCTCATGGTTCATATCACTGTTACATGAAAGGTGAATTTCAAGTGTTGACCTGAATCCTAAGAGGAGGTGGAAGGAAGCCAATGGTGAATTTAAAAATCTGTAGTTCACTCAGAAGAATTGCCTGACAATATCTTTTGTGGTATTATTTTGAATTGCTCATTTTAAAATCTTGAGAGTTTACTTCTAGAGAAACAAGTTATGCAAAATAATATGCTATCTCATGAGCAGTGAGTTAAATTCTTTATAATGTAGCCTAATGTCTTTGAAATTGACAATAATTCAGTTCTAGCCAAGAGAAGGCACATTTTACCTGTGTAAAAGTGTTGTTTTTTTTTTGCATTAGTTATGTTTGCTTTCACAGTTATCATTTCTTAATAATGTGACTATCTATTTCTATCAGCAAGCTTGCAAAGGGGAAGAGATTATGAATGTAATTTGATAACCAATTTCTGTCTCTTTTCCTGAAAGATTAGAACTGCAGCAATATTGAAAGTAGTGCAGTGAATTATTTATAAACATATTAGTTGTAAGTGATTTTGATTTCTAGTCCTTAAAAGTTTTATTTTTTTTTTGTGTGAGGGTCACATCTTAATTATTCATGAGTTGTAAAATAAGAAAAGAAATAGAGACTTGTACTATCATTGGTTAATTATGGCCCTTAGTATGAATTCTTAACTTAGTTTTGAAATGTAGGTTATCTCATGATATTGTCAAAGATGAGGCTTATAAATGTACAAAATAAAGCTTAATTGACATACATAGTGGGGGAAAAAAATGAAGACATTTTATGCAGAGAAAGTCGGTAAGCTGTTACGGCAAAAATGCAAAATATGAGAAAATAGACTGGTTAATATTACAGTTTTATTTATATAGTGATGGATTCAGAAGGTGCAGCACACGCACTGTTGTGCTTGACAAGTCAGTGGCCAGTAGCTCTGTGCCTGCTAGTTCCACAGCCTGACACCTTGTCACTGTTATCTTTTGCATTCTCATTCCTCAAAAAGTCAGAGCGGTTTATCTAACCTTATTCAGAGGATGAAAGGAAGTCTTCTAGTGAAATGAACTTTTTGAATTTCAGTAAACTTTGAAAAGATTATAAGAATGCTATACTTTACTATCTTGATCTGTTTACATCTGTTTACTATTTCCTAATACAAATAATTTGCAAAGCATGCACACAAAAACAGTTGTCTGCAATATCTTTAAGTAGAAGCTAGATAGTTCTGTGATATTTGTGTTCTATTGATGTATTACTATATTAATGGAAAAACATTGTTATTGTACTGAGTATGTGTTTGTAGTACCATTTGTATTTCAGTCTATATCCTGAATTTTAGAAAGAAATTCTTACACTAGCTTTGATTTCCAGGTAGACAAATAACTTGGAGACTTAAAAATTGAAGTAATTTGTGCAATTCAGATAAAAGCTACACAAAGTTTTGAGTTTTTAGAAATGGTCTGATAATAAATCCTATCTGCAATTTTAGCAGTTCATCTGCCATCTCTTTATACAGTAACATTACTGATTTTCAAAATGAAAAACTAAAAACTTTCAAGAAAAGCTATTTTAATTACTGATCTAATTAATCATACTGTGAAAACTTGATGACCTTGACTTAATGACCTTTAAATTTTCCATCTTAATATATCTGAAATATTAGATAACTAGGTAACTGAGCATTTTAGATCTGAATGGATTTCTCTTTGCCCCTGTAGAGTTACTGTTTCTGCCTAGGACTATATTTATTCTTCCTAAGATGAGCGTTTGTTAGATCCACTAGGCTATCATTTGACCATCTAGGAACTCATCATCTTGCCTATTTCCACTCGTGTTATAGCTTTAAGTATAGATAGTAGCACAGAAATAATCTATTGTGGACATCAACACTGTCATGATAATGTTTCAATAGCTTAATCTCTTATACCCCATGCATCATGATAGGAAGGTCTTTTAATCTCTTCTCTTTTCCATCTCTTAGCTCATCAAACTTGGATAATGCCAAGTTCTCCTGAATGTTTCTTACATAATAATGTCCTTAAGTGTTCATGTTGCTGACAGTCCTTTGGAATTGTTTCTGTTTTGCTTTGCTAGTGCTAATTTTAACACAAAGTGTATTAAATTCCTTTCCTGCAAGGAGAAAAGAGGGACCATGATAAAATCTCCTCAGGAATTTGATGCATGTTTCAGGAATGCTTTTCTGCAGTCTCAGTGCTTCAGATTTCATTTTCTTTATCCACAAAATAAATATTCCCCATCCCCACCCCAGCCTTCTCATTCAATGGTAGTAAATCGTTCCTTTGGGATAACTGTTCTTATTTTCATAGTCAGTTCAATATAGCCATTGTGCCTTTTGCATGGCATCTTTGATTCTACCACTAAAACACTTTTTCTGTCACTACCCTGTCCTTTTCTCTTTTCTTGTATGTAATAATGGAGGTTAACAAAGATATTAGATTGTAAATAAATATTATTTACAAATATTTATTTTTTCTTCCTTACCTTTTTTGCACTTCTCTTCAACTGACATAAAATAAAAAGAAAAATGATAGAATCCTGAAGACTTGAACATGAAATAATGAAGTGATTATATTATTTTCAAATTAGTAGAAATAAAAAAATCAAAGTAAATCTAAATGGAAAAAAAATGTAGTGGTGAAGTACTTATCTTAGTAAGGTAGTAGATTTAGCTCCATTGTTGATTATTTGCAAGATTTCTGTTAAACTTCTGTGAAAATGACTTCTTGATGAGAATCTTTGATCTCTTCTTCACAATCCTGTTCCCTTTTCAGATCCACTCCAAAAATCATTCAGGAAATATCATGAATATTATTCATATTCTCTCTCTCATGTCTGTTCTTTCTTGTTCACTCTTTCATTCCCTCTCTCTCTCTCTCTCTCTCTCTCTCTCTCTCTCTTTTTTCTTCTGATATCAAATCCTATTATTTGTTTTCTAGGAAGACCATCTAATTTATTTAAAGATTATATTCTTCCTGGCAAACTCAATTTGAATATTGGTATATGTCAATGTTTTCAACCATATGTTTGCATAGAGCTTTTGCTGTTAAGAGAATGAGGGAAAGTTGTTGGAAACTCAAATACCAAAATATCCTTAATATTGAAACCTTTCAATTCCACTGTGTTGTCTGAAGTATTAGTAGTGTAGCTGTAGCCTGTATAAAGAAATGAGATTGTACATTAAGTCCTCCTTTTCTTGTGGGAGCTTTCCTTCTGTTAAATTAGACTGTGTCAGTTTTCCTTAGATGAGTTGAGTTATACAGAGAGCAGCTTAGAGGCTACTACATTGTATCTACAATTCAGTAGTTTAGTAATAATTTCAGTAGTAATTTAGGATGACGCTTGACTGCTATGTGCAGGTTTATTACAACCTACTAAACTTCTCCACAACATATTAATGATACTAAGGCAAAGACATAGATAGCTGACTCAGATAGAAAACAAAGCTCAAATACCATTTCCATTCCGTCCCTCTTTTCCAAAAGACACTCAGAAAAATCTAGTATGTAGCTTAGAACTAGTTTTGCTCTCTTTATAAAGAATTTTTTCAGAATTTTCAGATCTTATCTGGCAGTGCTACAGCTGTGCTTGCTTTCAAGTTTTCCTCGAGTTTCTTCCTGAAAGACTTCATTCTCCAAAACAATGTTTCCCATGCTAATAGCTTGGAATATGATAAAAGATTTTCCTAGCAAAGCTGGCTCAAAAGTATGTAGATGATTTTAGGATCCGTCTTGCTCCTATGTATGATTTTTTTTTTTTGATTTTTGCATAGACCTTCTTTTTTGAATTGATTTCTTTCTTATCAAATAGATTAGAAAATCTTTATGATATTCTAATATAAAGAAAATTCTGATATGAAGAATTGAGAAGTTAAAGGCATATCTCAAAAGCTTACTGTGGAGACAATAAAAATAATTTAGTTCATTATGCTAAACCACTATAGTAAACACAGAAAATCAACAGAAACCCTGAAATGTCTTTGTAACTATTGCTGTATTTTCTCATATAGATGCTGCTAGAGTTAGATTGCTTCACTTTGTCTTTACACACTTTTATTTGTGAAATGTGATACAGTAATGCTGTTTTAAAAAAGATTGATATGTCCCTTGATAGTAATACTCTACTAGAATGAAGTTTTTTAAAAGATCATTTTCAAGTAATATAAAATAGATCCTGCTAGATTTCTTTGCCTTTACATATATCCCTTCTTGCTCTTTTCCTTCAGAGTGGTATCATACAAGGGAAGAATATAACAGCACTCACTAGCAAGATTAATGGGAGAGATGTTAAAAACCTGTCTATTGGGAGCAGGCTCTTTCTTCTTTAGTTGTGCCCTGGTCTGAGATGAAATTGCTGTTGGGCAGTTAAGGAGGCACACATGGACTTCTTACTCTTTAGGAATAGAGAATAAACAAACACCTCATGAGTGCTGGTGACATTTCTCGCTAATGGCTGGTTTAATTTGGGAGTTAATTTGGGTTCCTGTTTTCATTTGCTTTAACTCATGAAAGTTATGAGTTAAAAGTCATAAAATTGCAGGATCATGTTTGATTCCTTTTTTTTCCTTTTGAAATTCATACACATTTGTTGGATGCCAAATTAATGTACAAATTGTTTTAAAAATCTTCTGTACTGCAACAGGAAAGCTGAGTGCTGTTCCCTGACGTTTTTCAGCTGTAATACTTGCATATTTTCCTGGATCATTTTGTCCTGTGTTTTATTGAATCATGCTGTTTACCCCATGTCAGTCACCCTATGGCAAGAACTCTGCTCAATGTAAACTAATGCAAATGAGCAGGATTTGTCTTAGAAACAATGCTGTTAATGTACTGGAACATGCAGGGTGTCGCAGAGGAGCTTGGTTTGAAATTCCATAAAGCAAAGAACTTGGGGAAACCAACATGTGACTACTGTTTACCTGCATTTTAAATCTTCTGGTTCCCTAGGCTACTTGTTTAGAGAAGTATTGCCCTTCACATTAATGAAATGGTTTATCTATTAGTTTTTCAGATTGGATCATTCAAACTATAGTATTTTATATATATCTAATTTTGGCTACCATTTGACATCTTGCATAATTGATTGCCGTCCTTTAAACTGAAGATGGCACTGTCAAAAAAAAAAAAAAAAAAAAAAAAAAAAGAGAGAGACCATGACGTTTTTTTCGGCTTGATAAAGATTTAATGATTTTGCATAATACATAAGGTGTAAATTACTTAGCTTCCTTTGTCTTTAATTATCTCCCGTAGAAAACCGGAGAATGAGTGTTCCTTGCTTAGAAGACATTGTTCCTTCTGATAAATAGGCTTGGATACTGTGTTGTTGTTTTACCAATTTAGGTCTTCACAGACAGAACTGACAAAGTCTAATTTAGAAAGTCTTGGAGAATAAAATTCTTTTCAGTCTGAAAGAGTTGTTGTCTAAACTTATACATACAGTGCTAGACAAGTGTTGATGTTGCACACTGTTATCTTTCTTGCTGGATCAGAAATTGCTAACAGAACAACTCAGCCTAAATTGCCAATAAAAAAGTGTGGGTTTTTTTTATTTGTTTTGTTATGTTTTTTTTAATCTAGTCATTAGGTGAATAAAAAATGATTCTAAAATAAAAATATACTAACTCAATAACTAGAACTTGAGCTATAGCTTGCCATCATCTCTTTACTTATTCTTTTCACTTAGGTGGGACTTCATTTATTTATCGATTTTTTTCCATTTTTCTTTGGTTTCAGATGCGAATGTCTCTCTGGTTTATGTGGCTTCCCCGTGTGCGAGGCAGGCTCCGTTCCCCAGATAGTCTCACGTGGAGATGGAACACCTGGCAAGTGCTGTGATGTCTTTGAGTGTGTCAATGGTACGTGGAGTTTCTCTTGTACCTCGAGAGGAGTAATTTATTTGTCTGTGGGAGATGTTATGTTTTGGATTATTTTTAATGGGCCAAGATTTAAAGGAAATAATTTACTTGAAGTTTATTTAATAAGAAGGAACTGGAAGTTGTATCAGAGTGGGAAATGTGTCATTTGAAAGTGGTGTCTGGGTTCTTTAATTTCTGAAGCATTTTTCCTTGTAACTGCAGAGATTTTTAGTTTTAACAAAAGGCTCCTGATATATCTGTTGAATGCTGTATGCAATTCATATGGTGTGTTGGAAGGAGACCTAGGTGTTTTACTAATGGCAGATAGAAAAGGAAAATTCTTCTTGAACATTTGCATGCTCTAATAATTTCTGAGAATACAAAATGCATGTATGTGCTTTCATAAACATAACACTTAATCACTTAATCTTGTTCAGTTGTGCATTTATATTTTTGAAACAATTTTTACTTTTGCATTCTTTTACAACATATACACAAGTTTTTATATAGACATCTTTCCAGAAGGTCTTTGAAACTTTTAGACAATAATATTGCAAATGATGATTTAAAAAAAATGTAAGTATTCAAATACCTGTTTTAAAATAATACTTGACACATATGTGGTAGTTAATTTTCTCTTGTAATAACAATAGTAGAGGACATTAAAAAAAAAACCTTATAAAAACTTATTCACATGAATCAAAATCACAGGCTTTTTACCTTTCAGATCACTTCTCTGCATGTTTTGGGTAAGATTGTAAATACTGTAGAATTAAATGCAATTTCCTTAAGTTGCTTGTATCTCACTTGTTACGCTAAAATAATATATATCTTTATTATTATTATTTTGCCGTCCTATTAGGTTATTTTGATTCGTAAAGTTTTAAGCATTTGAGCAGTACACTTCATAGTACTTGGTTCAGGATTTTCTTTGATTCTTTTAATAGAAGATGCTAAGCCAGTTTCCAAGGTCATGTCATTCCTTATAAGCCTTTCTTAATTGTCTATAGGTTCCTAATGCTCCTGTTGCTCCTATTTCCCTTTGGTCTATAAACTGTCTGTGGATATGACTGTTGAAGCTGTTGTGATGTATATCGTGAAGATGTATTAGATGTTTTTCAGTGGCCCATTTATTTTCATCATTTGTCACTTTTGCATCTGATTTCCCAAAAGTAGTAGTGTTCATTTTGCATAGTTAACAGTGAGTTTGGCCTCTCCTTGCTCTACTGCTTTTGCACTGTTGCTTTATTGCTTACTGTAATTCCCTCCATAGGTAATACCTGGTATGGGGGGTCAGATTTTCTTATTGACTCAGGCTTTCCCATTTCTAGTCTTTACTTGGTGCAGGCTATGAAGATACCTAAATTAGAAGGAAAAAGAAGGGAGCTTTGCTGCCAGAAAAGGGAGCATAAAGGGCAAGTGGGATGAAAGTTTGTAGGAAGAGATAATCTTTTGTTTATGTCTTTAAAGCATCAGTATTAAGTACTACAAATACTGTACTGTGTTATAGGGAAGTATGAAAAATATATTTAAAAACAGCTTCTCTTTAAAAGGCAAAAACTCTTTTTTTTCTGAGAAACTTAATTGAAAAGTTACATAGATAAGATAGATACATACATGCAACCTGTGTTTTTAAGTGTTATTTCTCTTTATACCACAGTGTGATTTTTTTTTTTTTAAAAAAAAAAAAAGGTACAATATAAATCTGGATATGTTTTAAGTATATTTAAAACTGATATTTCAAGGTGCAGTTACTATTGATGCTTCAGTATGGGGGGAAAGGAAATATTTAACATTTTTAGGTTTGTAAACATTTTTATCAAAAAGCTGGTTGCATCTGTTGAACATCTGCTCCTG
This sequence comes from Nothura maculosa, assembly GCA_032353885.1. NCBI lineage: Eukaryota > Metazoa > Chordata > Aves > Tinamiformes > Tinamidae > Nothura > Nothura maculosa. The sequence goes on along the minus strand of JAUBOD010001075.1, from coordinate 2,846,770 downwards.
AGACTTCTGCACATGGAATTTGGATCATGTGGCAGATAGCTAGTGAGGAGGACAAAGAAATAAAAATTTGGTTTGTATTGCTGTACAATTTGGAGTTTCTCAAGTGCTGCTTAGTGCAGTCTAGTGCAAGTCATGTCGGGGCAAATAAGGCAAGTCACATGTAGCTTAGGCAGCAATATCCTGTGAAACTGGTTCCAGCAAGAACTTACTAGATAAATGTCTAGTGCAACAATAAATTGGTGGGGGAAGAAATCTCTGCTGTTACTCATGTCAGTTGAAAAGCTTCTCTATGAGACTGATAGTTAAAAATTCAATTCTGTCATTTAGAAGGAACTTTAAAGTGTAGAACAGAATTAGCATATATCAAGGACAGATGAACAAAATATGCTAGTGATATTCATAGATAATTTTTTTCTTCATTAAAAAGAAATTGCCATAGAGATAATGAAATTCAGATTGGTAAGATATAGAACATGCTATTCTCAATAGCGGAGGTGATTACTTATTGGCATGAATTGTCAGGATGATGTTGAATTCCTTATCTTATTCTTTTAAAATTAAGATTCCTTCTATAGGGGTATATTTTAATCAAATGCAAGTTACTGGATTTATATGTAAGCAGGGAAATTGTATATTGATTACAGTAATTGACCAGGTAGTCAAATTGGTTACTTCTGGGTTTGACCATCTCTGAACACAGTCAAGAGGAGGCATATACAGTGCCATCAGTACAGTTTTCCTGATGCTCTAGCACCTATTTTGTGATAGACAGTGGAAAAGAAAAAAAAGAAAAAAAAAGTTGTCAGAAGGAACATTTATCATCTGAGTTGCCTTAAAATCAAAGCAATTTGAGGAGTGAGTGTACTTGGACTGCAGATATAAGGTTTGTGCATTGAACAGAGGGACAGGGAGGGTTAGGTAACCCTAATGATGTGCACAGTGCAAAAGCAGGATAGCCTCCTGTAATATTTATTGCAAAAACATGCTAATGCTTTAGAATGGCAAAACTGCACCTTCATAGGGGAATTAGGGAGGCAAGGAAGTGATTTGCTGCTGCAGGATGACACTGGTGGCCACTTGAGATAGGTGGTGGACAGCAACAGCAAAAGAAGTTTAACATGAAAGATAAGCTCTGGTGTGAAAACTGTTCACAGTATGTTCTCTTTGCTGGTGGGCAGATCAGACTGTTTCACAGACCCTTTTTTCTGGATTTTACATAAAAGTCATTCAGAAAGCTCTATTACACATCCTGCAGATCTTTGTGTGCTGATATTTGTAACTAGTGCATATTTAAATGTCTGTTTGGTTGGTCTGTCTTAGGAAAGTAGATTCAATATGTAGGGAAAAATTCTCCTACAGTCCTCATTCTTTGCAGATATTCACATTTTTCTAGTTATCCTAGTTTAATTATAAGTACAGCAGTAAGTCAATAAGCTAATTTATTATTTATGCTTCTGATTCACACAAGGCAAGACCTTAATTCCCTAATCGTGTGTTAATCTGCTCTTTCTTGTAGTCGGTTAAAAATAATAAACTATGTAAATGTTATTTCTTCCTGAAATGATATTTACTCCTGCTTTTAGGAATACTCCCAATGTTTCAATTTAATGATTTAATTCGAACTTGTTATTATTTATTGTTTCTTTGTTGTGTCTGCAGTACTTTCAGCTGTTCCATGTTTGCAAAGGTTGAGGTTCTTTTCTTTTCTGGGCCTATATTGTAGGAAATAATTTAGAAAGCCGTACTCGAAGGCATTTGACTTGAATGTCAAGAGAAAAATATATTTGTACGGTAGATAGATGATGTTGCTAGGGTTCTGTGTGGAGTTTTAATCAGCATGAACCTAGAGATCAGAGTATTTTGTGCAAAACTATTTGACTAATGAGAGCGTATGTGTTGTGTAGTGCCTTTGTGTTTACAATAATTTACCATTAAAATTATTGGGTAAGTATTACTGTCATTAAAATGTCACTCTTCTCACTAAGGTCAGTCAACATAAAAGGTAAAACTTGCATTGCAGCCACAACTTGCTGCATGAGAATCCAGGGATTGGTAGATAGCAGTGGGGAGCAGCTGTATACACACTCAAATGTGCTCATTTCTGAGAAGCATGAGGTAGATGTAGGAGAGAGACCCTGTGAAATCTTTAGGAAATAGCAGGAGTTTACCGAGATGCAGTCTTCCCCAAAATGTCACACTTGTAGGTTTTCTTTTGATTCCCCCTATACTTAGTCTATGATTTTTATCTATTAATCCTGCTTGCTGCCTCTTCTAATTGAAGAAGTTGTATAGCAAAAAAGATTCACTATTAAATGAAGAGTTCCCAGAGCATCAGCAAATGAAACCAAAGACACTCCAAAGAATGTCCATTGAGACTGGAAGTAACTGATGCTGCTGTAGAGGAGAAAATAGAGGGGAAAGAAGAAAATTTCTTATAAGACCAAAACTTCCTTCTTTTATAGTGCTGTTTCAGGCAGTACTCTTGATCATACAGTGCTGTGGAAGTAATCTCCTATATCATCAAGCTTTTTCTCCTGATGTGACTGATAATCCCTGTTTTTAATTAGTGTGTTTATTTTTCCTTGATCTGAGAAAATATCTGACATAAATGAGCCATTTCTCTTTTCTCTGTCTTCTGAGTTTCTTCAGACTTGCTTCTCTCCTTGGTCGTGCAGCACGAGGAGAGATTAAATTTAACCTATCACCTGTAATTGTAATTACACCTCGCACCTCCTAGCAATTTCTATTCCATTTCCTATTCCCTTTATGTGTCACTAAGTTATGATATGCAAAAGGATAGAATGAAGTAGTCAATTTAGAATAACTTAATTCCAAATCATTTCAGTCATTCATATCAGTTAGTGAAAATGAGAAGCTAGGTAAATTAGGTGGAATTGATGGTATTTATGATATTTATTTATTAAATTGATGTTGTTTACAAAGAATATTAGATTCTAAGTGGTATAGTTCTGTATAGTTGTAAAAATAAAGCAGCGCTTTGGTTTCAGCAAAATATTCAACAGTTACAAGTTGGATTTAGTCCTGTTCTTTCTTTCTAGATTATTTTAAGAAGATGCAGAACCAAAGGACTTTCGGAATAGTCCTGCTGTTTTGTTTATATTGTTTAAAGCAACATTTTCCCTATGCTCTGAAGATATCTTATTTCCACATATCTTATTCTGAGATATTTGCAAGCAAACTAAAATATCTAGTGTATTGTTCCCTGACACTGTTAAATGGATAAATTCCCATAAAGCTTATTGTATCTTTTTTATATTTTTTAACTGTTACCATGGGTTTTGGAAAAGAGGAAATCTTTATGCCTTTTGTTTATACTGACACAGGATTTAAATTTATTAGCTTCTTTCTCTTTCATTTAGTGGAAAATTCACAGTATTTTTGTTATTTTTTTTTTTCCTGAAACCTGATACAAATTCTTCTGTATACTGGAGCAGTGTCCAAAGTACTGGAATCATGTGCCTTTCAATCCTTTAAACAACAGAAAACTGTTTTGAATCTCATTTCCCCTTTGGACAGGCAGGAATCTCTCTGATGCTACAGGAGAAATGCCAGAATTTGCCTACAAACAGATGCTGAAGCATCTTGTGAACTTGGAATCACTGTATACAGAATTGCTTCCTAGCAAGCAATAGACTGCAAAACTTAAGTGCTTTTTTGAGCTGTTTTGTGAGTTTAATCAAAGAGGAAAAAAAAACAGCAATGGGAAAACTGCAGATATCTCAACATTGGAAGCTTTATTTTAGACTAGGTCAGTCAGTAGAACTATATTTGATTAGATTTAAAAGTACAAGGTAAAATGCTTTAGAAAACTGATTTGGTGAAACGAATTATATGTGTTTTCAGTTCGGATCTGTTATATCTGTGTTCAATTCAGTTTGAACTCTTCAGAAATGAGCAGGATCCATGCGGTGTGCAGCTGTGTGGTTCTGTGCGAGTCCGGCTTTAGGGCTCTTGCTCCCAGAATTGAAAGCTGTGGCTATATGAGGCAATGTGGAGAGTTCAGTTTGTGCCAAAATTCCTTCTCACTTAACTCCAGCGCGGGAGCTTCTATGCCAAAACAAGTACAGTTTCTCTTAGTCATGCTTAACTGTGTATGAGATCGGAGGCCTGATATCATCTGTCCTACCAGAGCTGGTGCAAAGGCAACATAAACTCCATATTGTTCTGGATACTGTGCCCTCTGCTCTGGCTCCTTTCACAGATACTGCCTCGTACGTCTCTGCTTGCTCTGGATCACTCTTGTTTTACTGGGTTATCTGATAGTTGGCAGACGTTGAATTGATGTTCATGAATCCATGGCCTGAGTGTCTGTCTCTTGTCTGTTTTGCGATGGTAGCTTGTGTCAGAAAAGGGACTTGATGCTTAGGGAATTTTGAGTTCTTTTTCCAAGAAAGTTCAGTGAGTTAAACGTCTTTGTCACGCAGGGCAGCATTGATACCTGAAGAAGTCTGTCTTTAGTATTTTCTCTGTTAGTAGTCTCTTTGTATGCAAGGTTACCCACCTCTAGCAGAAGATGTATTTATGTAATGTTAACTCTTAATTATCACTACTCTCTCTGTGGTTGCCATATGTATTCTATAGCATGAATGTTGCTATAATATTAGGCTTTCACTCTCAGTAACAAAACCCAGGGTTTTTTCTTTAGGCAGCAATACTTGGTTTGGTTTGAGAGTCTTAGTACTGTGGTCTTAATTCTAACACAAGGAATCCTTGTCTCTCAACTGAATGTATATGATTAGCTCAGTAGTTTAACGTGAATATATACACTACCATAAATCTGACTTCAAAAGTGAAATACTACAGTGCTTTTCATTATAGGAATAAAACATACTGTTTCCTTTTAGAACTTACAGTTTTTGTTTGTACAGTTTGGGCATTTTAAAAATGAATGATAATTTGTGAAAGGAAATGCTTCTACTTTCCTAACTAGTCATGAATTCATGTCTGCTATTTGAAGATTTAAACAAAAATAGCAAAAATCTGGAAAGCTGTAATCAAAATAGTAAAGTCAGGAGCAAATGATTTAAAGACCTTTACAGTCAGCACTTTATTCTTTTTGGGAAAGTTTTTAGACTAACAGCTTGAGCTACATAAACTTGAAATATTTTTAAGTGTTTGTTTATGTGGATGACTTTCTAATGAAGTCATAGCTGTTTTCCTGGACACAGTGGTATTTCCTCTTTACTCTCTCTTTACACAGCCTTCAATGTTATGCCTTCAAGACAGAACAGGCATATAAAAATCAAACATTGCTCAGGAAATTTCCAAGTTTTAACCTCAGCATTTTACAGTCACATTAAATGATGTGAAACTGGAGCTGAATGTGTGCAGGAAGAAATATTAGAGCACCAAAATACCTTAGAATTTAAAAGAAAACCTATATTCATGTCAAAAGTAACTCAGATGAGAAGTTTGCAACACCCCAAAAATTAGAGGCTTGGGAGGAAGGATGAAGAATCTACAGTTTCTGAGTTTTCTTTTAAAGAATTTTCATGCCCTGTGCGAGATGTGTATAAATCCCCCCAAAATCAAGTGGGCATAATTTTCAGCAGTGTGTTGCTGACCATATGTACATACATAAGTAGTGTTTTTCACATCATCTCTGGAAGTTAACAACATATATGATTGTCTACTTTTTTGAATGGCTAAACAATGTAAACATATACCAGTTTAGGCATTCATACTTTAGTGCTAGTTAATATACTATAGGGAAGTAATCAGTGCAAATTCATTCTGTGTCCAGAAATTCATTCTTTTTCTTCTTTCTTCCTTTCTTTCCTTTGCTATATTTAGTCCAGATGTAATGAGAGTTGACATTCTTATCTAGAGTTGGGCAATGTTTTTAAATCATGGTGCTATTACTGAAATAAATAGCCTCCTGTTCTCAGAACCTTTGGCTTTTGAGGCCAATAGAATCAAAGTTTCTGAAACCCATGTATGCTTTATGGGTACTATTTTACTTCAGCTATGTTTTCACATATCTTGGACTATGTTCATGGAAGGCCAAGAAGATTAAAGTAAATTTGTTCTCAAGCAGGAAGAAGACTGAACTGTGAAGTAATAATTTCTTAGTGACTAATATGGCAGAGGAAATTAGATGATATATTTTAGCTCACTATAAATTTGAGTATTTGAGTCTCAGTAACATGATCCAAGGCTGTACAAATGTACAGTGGTCTGAACTTCTCCATCTGTGGTTCCCCAGGCAGTGCCCAGAAGGCCTTAAGGAGTCTGTATAGACCGGAGTGTGAGGACCTTCATAATCAGGAATTAAACCTCTTCAGGGCCATGGGCAGTGCTTATATCTAGTGTGTTTTGCTGTTTCTGTTAACATCAGGGTTTTTTCATGTGTAAGAAGTAGACACAAAATACTCCTTTCGAGAACCTTCAGGAAAAATTTCTAGAGGCTTTTTAGTTCCCGTTAAATATAATTATGAATTTATTGTAAATTAGTGCTTGGGTACAGATTAAGACATATAAGAAATGGTCTTAATGTATTTTAAAACTCTAAAGTGATGCTATAATAGTTTTATTATAATAGAAGTTATTTGTTTTATATAAGGAACATAGATGGTCATGTGAGTAGCGTGACTTTGAACTGAGACAAATACAGTTCATACCATATCATGCAATCATGAAGGACACGATTGTCTTTTAATATATATCCTTATAAATGAGACAGCTGTAACACTATTCATGTAGCAGAGCCTTTTAGAAAGCAAAGTTATATTTATGAAAAGTTTCTTCTATTTTTTCTTAAAAGAAAATAAGCTATTGTTTCAGGTGTTGAAATTTCAAATAGCTTTTAGATCACTGAAATCAATGAGAAATATATAATCCCTATGAAGAACAGTACCTTAATTTTCCTTAAATGTATTTTTGAATTAAAGCTGTCTCTTTTATCTCTTTGTCAGTATCCAGCTACGTGAGTTTGACTACTTCACCTTCACATATCTGCAAAATACATTACTTTCTTTTTTCTTTCTTTCCTTTTCCTTCTTTCAGAAGTGAAACCAGCTTGCATATTTAACAGCATGGAATATTATGATGGAGATATGTATCGGATGGATGCCTGTCGTTTCTGTCGATGTCAAGGTGGAGTCTCCATTTGTTTCTCTGCCCAGTGTGGTGAGCTGCACTGTGACAGGTATTATGTGCCAGAAGGAGAGTGTTGTCCAGTCTGTGAAGGTACAGTATCTATCTGTTCTTGTTCATTTGTTATTTTTGCTGTTTCTTTTAATGTGTCTTTTAATGAGAAGGCAGAGCCTTTTTTCCTCCTAGATATAAGCTTGCAGTTTTATTCTTAATTCAGATAATTTTTTGCTTCCTTAAAGTTGTATCCAAGTATGCTGTCTGACTTTTTGCCATGTTTTTTTGCATGCTGATGAAGTTTCTTTTCCCTTGTGCCTCAAAATTTTCTCAGTCAGGTATACAGTACTTTTTAACTTTTTTGATGTACATATAATGTAGGCTACTTGGATTTTTCAAGAAGATTTTTTGAAGGATCCTTCACCTGAGGGCTCTTAAATAAATTAGGTACTAGGTATAGAATACGATGGAGGTTCTTTGGATGGTAAGTAACTGTTAAAAGATGAGAGATAGGAAAAAGGTAGTTCCTGCAGTAGTGGTGTCTTGTTCTTTTTGAATTATTCATAAAGCTTTCAGGAAAATGAGTGAATTCTGAGGATGTAGTATTTGCTGAGAATTTTAGGGAATTTAGGATCATAGATAAATGAAAAATAGCGGAAGAATTATAAATAATCTGAATGATGGGGTAACAAAATTACAAGGCGAGTAAATGTCAAAGTAATACATATGAAAAAAGATTCAGTTGTACATATGCAGCTCACTGCATATAGGAGCTCTTTTCATAGGAGACATACGTCTTTGAGCTATTATAATAAATAATATTGTAACAATGCTGTAATGAAATCACCTTTCATTAGGAGATGAAGAGAAAATGTAATGTTAGAAGCTATTAGGAAGGAAGAGAAACCAAAGTGTAAAGCACACATGTAATGGCAATAGCATACATTACACTTGTGTTTTATAGTGTGCAATTTTGATCTTTAAGTCTTATTATTACTAAGATCTATAAAATTGTAAGCTCAAAGGCATAAAATTGACTCTGTGAGGAATTACTAAAACTACTGAAATTTTATTATGAATAACAAATAGTGGGGAGCTAGAGCATTACAACTGTGAACATCATGAATAAACTGTTGTTATCTCTTCTGATACAAAAACTAAGAAACAATAAATGAAGCTAGTAGTCAACAATGAATGAAGCTAAAATCGGAAGGGGAAAAAAAAAAGAAAAAAGACTCTGCATACAATGTGGTGCTAAGCTGAAAAAGTGAAATGTGGAACTCAGGATTCTAAGTTAAGTTTATATAGGCTTAAAATTATTCCTCAAATTTTGCCCGTTAAAGACTACTAAGTGCAAAATGACTGCCCTGGTTCACAAAGATCCAGATTTTTTTTGTCATTTAATATTTTTATATTTATGTGTTTTTATTGTATGTTTTGGTTAATGCTATAGTTTATGTTGTAGTTGTAAATAATGGTACAGTTTATCAGCTAGGTAGAAATAATGTGTATAGGAGTTGGAATACAAATATCTATGGACTTAAAAAATATTTTAAAGAAATATCAATTTATGGTTTGCCCTGTATTTAAGACATTGTCTAGATATTCATTGTTGACTATATTTGGAGACAGAATGCTAGACTAGATGTCCTTTTAGTCTTTCTTAATAGAATATTGCCTATATTTATAAGTCTTCGAATTGAAAAAGATATATATATTGGATTCTGTGCTATTCAAATAGCACAGTCATTTATTTAATGACATAATACAGTCCTTTAGTGACAGATTGAAAAAGTCTAGAAATGGCATCTGAACTTTGAAATCCTTCCAAAGTAACTGCAGGTCCACTCATAAAAAAAGAAATCGTGAAAAACATGAGTCTATAAGGGTTTTCAGTGCTTCCTCCATATTCACATATCAGTTATAATTCTATCCTTGTATCATATGATAAAATGCACTTTATTTTCTGGAAATGTGAGTTAATATTTTCTGAGCCAGAGCAGTTGTTAGAGATGAAAGACAGTCTTAAAACATGAGAGTTGTAAATGTAAGAGGTTAGAAAACATTTTCATTTTAAAGTGTCTTAATTATTTTTCAAAACACGTGCTTCAAAATAGTTTAATCCATTTTACTTAAACAAAGTTCAAGCAAAGACTGGGAGGGGATTGAATGCCAGAGAGGGAGAAATTGTTTTTTTGAATGTTCAGTGTTTGCTTTCTAAGGATCGTAAATGGATGAAGTGGCTTATAATGAGACCAGAGCTCCTAGCACTGCTCTTGGCTTCATTTGCACTTCAAATGCAGTTCTTTCAAAAGGTCATTGATGTAACTTAAGAAAAATATCCCAGGTTTAACTGAGTCCTGTTTTTTTGTAGATCAGACAGTTTTTTCTCTCTCAAGTTCTTCAAACCTAACACTTCAGTTTCCTTAACAGTTTGCTAAGTCAATATATTAAAAAAAGAAAGAAAAAAAGGTATTGATGCAAGGTTAGGCATACATTTCTAGTCAGAAGAATAAAATGAGAAAATACTAATATTAAGCCTTTTTTAGGGCAGGAAAAAAAAATCATTTGCAGCAATATTTTCCAGCTCTGCTTGTTGAATATGCAACGGAACAGAAATAGTTAAAAATTGAATAAGAAATATATGAGTAGTCAATGAGTTGAATTAGAATTCCTATCAGAAAATTTCTGTATCACACATTATCCAAGTTGCTGCTCTGCTTTATCATGCTTTATCACTATATAACTTATTTTTTTTTTAATTCAGGAGTAGTTTTATGTCTTGCTCCTCTTTATGTAATGCAGTATAGTCCTGCCATTGTTTATAAACCTTTGTGAATCTTAAGCATCGGAGGGAATATAAGGTGTCTTGTTGTGTTGCAATTTGTCTCCCTTCAGACCCAGTTTATCCAGTAAATAACCCTGCTGGCTGTTATGCCAATGGTCAGATCCAAGCTCATGGAGACCGCTGGAGAGAAGATGACTGTACTTTCTGCCAGTGCATCAATGGAGATCCCCACTGTGTTGCAACAGCCTGTGGACAGAGCTGTTTAAATCCTGTTAAAGTACCTGGCGAGTGCTGCCCCGTGTGTGAGGGTAAGGTGCATATTTTCTGCATTATAATTCAAGCACTGATGATAACTTTTTACTAATTAATTGCTTGTTTACCTTAGAATTTGGAAGAGTATATAATTGATATTAATAATCATTTTTTCTACTTCTAATTATTATAATTTTAAATTATATTAATATGATTAATTATAGTTAATATGACTATATTATTTATGTATAAATACCTAAATATGTGGGGGGAAGGAGAAATATTGGTTGTATCTTTTTCTGAGGACTATAAAGAGATGACTCAAACCTGATTGTTATCTTGCTGACAGAAAGACATAGACTTTATCTTCAGCTAGTGCTCTGTGGAATATTATCTATCTCTTCAACATTGTAATGTTTTAGGAACGTATTGAGGGAGTCCTAATAAGAAAACATAACACTGACCTAGCACTGAGTTAGAATTACTTTTTCAATTGTCTCCCACTTCTACACAGAACACAGATGTCTTAAGTTTGTCATGGTACAAAATAACAAAAGGCAGTGTTAGTTGAGACAGATTTTAATTTCTAATGTTTGAAAACTAGTTTTTAATACTTTCTTGTGTAATTGCCAAAGAGGTTTAGTTAACTGAACGGAAGTGCTTGTGTGCTTTGTTGTTGTTTATAATCAGTGGAAGGGCAAACGTTTGCAAAATAAGAAATTAAAAACATTCATCATATCATTAGAGTAATAGTATAAAGTACCACCTCATTAAAAATATTATGTAGAACTGACTTTTTCATGGCACTGGAATTCTTTAAGCAGTTTATTCCGTTCTAAATGGTTATTCTAAGAAACTATTCTAGGAAAATGAGTATTTTTAGTTCCTTGACGTCCTCTTTCTGGAGGACTAATTGGAATGCTCTCATGATGCAGAGTATTTGCTGTCATCTTACTTCATTTAGTGGATATGTGGGCAAGTGTGGGAAGCAATTGTGGAGAGGTAGATGGAAAGGAATATTTTCAATAATTTGAGTGTTTTTTCACCCCAGTGAAAGAAGTATAGACAAATGTTTACTCTTTCCAGTTCCAAGTTGGAGAAAATGGATGAGAACAATTGGATTAAATACCTATCTACATCACACTGAGATAACTGCAATTAATAACTGGACAGCAATAGGACTAGAAGAAATGGCTTCAAACTGAAGCATCGGAAGTTCCAGAGGAACTTCAGGAAGCATTTCCTCACTGTGAGGGTGACAGAGCCCTGGAACAGGCTGCCCAGAGAGGTTGTGGAGTCTCCTTCTTTGGAGATCTTTAAAACCCGCCTGGATGCAGCCCTGAGCCGTGTGCTCTAGGTGACCCTATGTGTGCAGGGGGGTTGAACTAGATGACCTCTGAGGTCCCTTCCAACCCTAAGCATTCTATGATTCTAACTGTAGGAAGTGAATACAGGTTATATCTTAGAAATCCATCCTTTATTTCTAAAGGTCACAACATAGCTAAGCTAGTTAGTGGTAGCTAGCTCGATAGTGTGGTGCTTCACTAACACACCACACTAACACCTCTGTTGTGTTTTCAGTATGAAGTTAACTCATCTGAACTAGGTGCTATGTCAGCAGACGTAGTGCCGGTTTAAGTCCATAACAGTTGTTAGGGTTTCTAAGAAATGTTTATTTGTGCTTGCAGTACAAACTATGTCAAATCGTAAAGTCTAATGTATTATAACAGCATAATAGAATTAATATTTGAATATGATTTTATATCTTAATAGTTATATTTCCTTGGACAGTAATAATCCAAGTTTCATTGTTTGTCATTTTGTTTGTCATGTTAGCTGTACACTTAATTGAGGTGACCTGTTTTCAAGCATATCAGTTGGAGGAAAGTTGTCCTGGATGTTATTTTGAGCAATTCTTAAGTCAATTTCAGGCTCATGTTTCAATTTGGGGTTGTTTTAATAGCATATGCTGCCAAAACAGTGGATGAAATATATGAATATTCTATGGTCACATGGTATTCACAGTGAATAACTATAATGAAATTACATAGAGTGATGGAAACAATAAAGGGGCTAAAAGTATGTTTTGCTCGTGGTAGGAGGGAGAAACCGCTGAGGATTTGAGCAATACACTAGTGGTCAGATGATGCTTGAACACTCCCTCCGCACCCCTTCCCATAACAAGCAAAATGGATGATCTTGCTATACAGGGCCAAGAGATTTAATTTCAGGGATTTAAACTTATAAATATTTGATGGATCGGAAAACAGAATTGTTAAAGCTCAGCAGGGAGTTCAGATGCTGTGAGTTATAAAAAAAACTGACATGCAAAAAGAAACTTAAAATGGCTCTACGGGAAATTACATTAACAGAAGAGACAACTTATAAAAAAGGTCACTGAGAGATAAACAATCAGGAGTACAAGTTAATTTTTTGAAGTTATGTTTAGGGCATTAAAAGAGCTCAAGACCACTAAAGGCAGATTAGCAGCCGAAATATTTGTATGCAAAAGAGGGAAAGATATTATTCTATTGGAAGTTTATTCATTTGGGATAGTCAAGTTTCTTTCTTAAATTCTTAATAAAAAACTTGAATGAAAACTTTTGCAAGAATCCCAGAACATGATAAAAATCAAAAGCCAAAAGCTATCAGATCTTGACAATACGCATACTGCATACTTCACTATTTTAAAATTCAGACTGGTTGTCAGCAGAGACTTGGTCCATCAAAAAAAGTAGCCTTGTGTCCCACTACTGAGGTATTTATTAGTATCCTGTATCTTAAGCCTTAAATCTGAAATTAATAACATTTCTACTTTGGTGTATGAGTGGGAAAAAATATATTTGCCATAAAGCTGTTGCTTGATATAACTGCAAGATGGGAAACTGAGGGTCTGTCACTGATGTAAAGAGACACTCGGGGTTCGTGAGGGGTTAAAGAGGATGGATTTGATCAAAGACTTAAATGCCGATCTGCATGGGGAGCCCCTGGAATTGTGCAGTGGGGCTGATGATGGAAGACTGCTGGACCTATGAGTTAGATGTCCAGGTGGGGCTCAACTTGTTGCATGCTAAGACCCGCTTAAGTCTACTAGGGCTGTTTCCTTAACTCAGCTGTGCTCACCTTGGCCAGTTATTAACCGTGAAGCAACTTGACATTGTTTACAAATGGAATATGCCCGTCCAGCCTGGGTGGGTTTGGTCTGTGCGTAGAGCACGCACTCTGGGGGCTGCTGTCACAGGCTCCGCAATCAGCTGGCCTCTCACCAGATCTTCTGCAGGTATTGCAGTTCACTCCCAATTGACTTGAGAACCCAATTGACACAAGGCTAATTAGACCTTGCATTTCATTTCTCCCTTTTTACTAAAGTGCGGACGCAAGTACGCCTTGGGAAGTAAGGTCTTAACACTTCTAGCCTTTGCACTTTTTCCCTTTTGGGAGCTTGTTTTATTCTGCTGAATTTTGGTAATTGTTTCCTTGACAAAAGAATCCTATCTGTCACACAGTTTGGTTTCTGCTGTCATGCAGGCAGCTGACATCTCTTTTCTCTAACTAGGTAGGCTGCACGGGTCAATGCTCGGCTGTGGTTTTAATCGGCTCCTCGTTCATTTTCTCGAGGGTCGTTCCTGCTGACAGGGATGCGCTCGTTGCCTCATCAGAGACCTGCAGAGCTGGTGCGATTGAGGGAGAGGAAAGGTTATCTGTCAGTAGAGATAGCAGGACCTTTGAATAGGTGTTCTTTGCACAGATATCATTAAATTCATTTTCTTCAGTTTTTGCCAGCACTGGATTCACTAAGTTTTTATGTGGCAGAGAGGGAAACTGGTGGTGATTATCATGTCTAGGGCTTTATCATAGTAGAAAGTTCAGCCTGGGAAGTTGCTTGACAGTTCAATTGCTTAATTATGTTTAGTGCTGTTACATGAAGTGAAGATCTACAAGCAGTAATATATTTTCTGGATAAGTTCTTTTTTTCCTTTTTTTTTCTTTTTTCCTCCTAGGAGAAATTAAAAAAACTTCCCTGTCAGCTATGTGTTCCTTTTCCACGCACAACCCTATTAAAACTGCATAACCACAGCTTAACCTGAGCTTTGCAGTTTAACATAAGACAGGAGTGCCTGTTGAATAGAAGCTCAGGCTTCACTAATATTGCACAAGTAGCATCAGTTTGGTGTCCTGTGCTTTCCCTCCTGTTTTCTTCTACCTCTAACCATGCATCAAAGAAAACCAAAACCCTTCTCTGGTGTAAATAGCAAGTCTTTGTAATGTGCTTTAAAGAGATCTGGGCTTGCTTATGTCATATAGTATTATATTTTCATCTATGTAAGTTGTACATATAAGAGATGCAAGGCAATAAACAGTGTAACTTTGACTTTTTTTAATATATGAACAAAATTAATGTAAATTAACTTGTAAGTTTGAGATAGTAGTTTACTAGTGATTATAAGGTTATCCATATTTCACTTTCTTTCAAATAGCAAATGGCTTCTAGTTCTACATCTCATGCTATCAAATATTTGGCCACAAGAGAATATACTGTGGTGAAATAATGCTCTTTTTATAGCTCAGTTTAAAATGACCATGTATAGTCATCCTTTAGCAAGCTGTATTGTGCAAGTTGTCACATGGAGACAAGGCTAACTGTTCAACTGCCCTCCCCCTTCCATTTTTATATCCTCTCTACTGATGCTGTTAGGAAAAGGGTAGTGGGTGAGTAAAGCCCTCTAAATCCTTTATATAAGAGCTTCCTGGAGAGATTTGGTGCAAGCGGGGAAGGAACATGGTGAAAATGTTTGCAGGAAAGGGGTGGATGTGTAGTGTTCCATTTACAACCTGTGTAATGACTTTAGCCTTCAAATGTATTGAGAGTCTTTTTCAGCCATAGTTGGTCTCCGCTCAGAGTCTATTCTAAGTCCAGTTCTGTTTGATGTCTTCACCAACAAACTTGCGAACTCACATAGAAGATCAACTTATTAAACCTACAGGCAACAAAGCTGAAAAGGGCAGAGGGTACCTCAGAGAACTGTATGTGAATTCACGCGCTTGTTTTAAGACAGAGATTAGTCAGAAAAGTGCTGACTGAATTCAGCAGGGAAAAATGAAATGTTCTACATTGCAGGAGAATCTTCATGAGTCTTTGTGAATCAGAGTAGTTGTTCAAAAGCTGTTCTTTGGGAGAAGAGTCTAGTGGTTAAAGGGAAAAAGATGAATATAGATCAGTAGAGCAAGCAATATCATACCAAAATTATAAGCAAGTGCACTTTGCAAGACATGAATAATCCTTTTGCCCTCCTTACTGTGGATAACTTAGCTGGTGTGCTATGTCCTTTCTTGGATACCCTTCCTTCAAGAAAGACACAGGCAAGCTGAAAAATGTCAGAAGGAGAGCTATGAGCCCAATCCAAAGTCTGAAAAATATACCCTGTGAGGACAGATTGGGCAAGTGGGTTTGATTTAGCTTAAAGAGGAGATGAGGAAGTTGGAATGCGGATATCTATCTCTGAATG
Source organism: Nothura maculosa (assembly GCA_032353885.1). NCBI lineage: Eukaryota > Metazoa > Chordata > Aves > Tinamiformes > Tinamidae > Nothura > Nothura maculosa. The sequence continues at coordinate 2,831,113 of JAUBOD010001075.1, read as the reverse complement.
CTTAAAAGACAGTTGCAAAGTAAAAGGAAGCAATATGTTTGGCTTTACCCCTGAAAGATAGGACAGGAAAGAATGAATTTGAATTGCAAGAGAGAAAATGTGTTTTAGAAGAAAACACTCAGTTGCTGAGGAAAAGGCAAAATTCCTTGGGTGGAATGTTTTGACTAAGGCTGTCCTTTTGATTCCTTCAGGGAAACGCAGTTTGTGTTTTCAGCCTTACTGAAAGGAGATTCGCACAGGAAATTGCAGACATAACTGAACACAATCATAGTAATTCATGTGTCCCTTTTATGTTTATCCAGGTGACAGCTGTGGCTTATCAGTATATAGTTTTTTTTTAAATAAACATCAAAGTGATCAAAGCTCTTCTGGCAAGAGCTCTTGTTACAGCATGTCAACCGCTGGCACTTCTTGACAGTTTTCTAGCAAAGCAGCCCATGTGGATTACACTGGTGGCACTTGGGCAAGGGGGCTATGGGCTGACATGAGAAAAGCCCAAGATATTCATAGGGGTACTGCTAGTTTGCGGAGAGCAAAGCCCAGTACCTTGCTAACATGTTTTAGAATGCTTTTGCTCCCTAGAAAAGGGAGAGCTCACCCTTACAGAAAAGAAACATTTCCAAGCACGGTCTGGCATTTTTCTGTGCCTTTTATTCATCCATCAGCAGATTCGCTGTTCTGGGATCTTTTGGTCTGTGTTGCTTAAGAAGGTGGGCAACTCCTTCCACTAGTGAAGAACTGGGCCCATCCTCTGGGACCAACTTCTGTATATCTACCATATTGACCCCTTGGGATTTGCCTTTTGCTTACTTAAACCAACTAAATGGATAAAAACGTTATTTTTTTCTTTTTTTCTCCATTTTCTGAACTACCTTCTGTAAGACCCAAGGCTTATGCAGTCACAGTGTCCCTCTGCTTTCTCCACAACTTTAGACTAGATTCTTGCAACGTTTTGACACAGAATTGTCAAAAACACTCCATTTCCACAGATGGTGTGAAAACAGAGGGCTAGGTAAAGCGGGGTAGAGTTTCTAGGGCCACAAGTGAGTTGGCTGCTGCATAGTGGACTCATTCTTCATTAGGTTCTGAAGTGCTTCATAGGAGCTGGCCTGTATGCTCTAGGAAGCTTGAATCCATTGGAAATCAGACTTCTGTTTATTCCAGTGTTTTCAGAGCTGCTTTGCACTTATTTTCTAAATGGCATATGCTTTCACTAGCAATTATATTTTTTTAAAAATTAAAAATAATGTACACCAGGACCTAAAACATCTGATTGGTTTTGCTACATTATGTCAAATGAGTAACAATGAACTAAGTACAAAAGAAGCAACCATGTTACCGTTAGTTTATCTACTTGCCCTTGCAAGAAGATACGCAGCAGAATAATAGGAATATGTGAGGCCTCTTTTCCCTTTTTTTTGGAAAACAAGATAATAAATGTAAATGCTCTAGAACTGGCATTGATTTTGAAAATGTCTCTCAGAGAAGTCTAAAGTCTACTTAAATTTCTTTTCATCTGCCACAAGTCAGATGTATTCATATGGAAAGCCGCAAGAAAATCAGGTGACAGTGTAATTTGTTATCTTGCATTAAGCTGTTCTGGTTTGAGCCCTCAGGTACAGATGGAAGTGATCCAACATATACACTATGAATGAGAAGCTAAGTATTAAACAAAGTCCTCTCAGAGGATTTTCATGAATAAGGCCTACATTACCTTGCTGTCATTACTCCTGACACTTTATCTTCACAGAAAGAAATTAACATTTCCATCAGTAAAACGCTCAAAACTCTAGCCCTAAATGTAATTCAGTTTAATTCCTTTAGTAGGGCCAACACTTCATTAACTTAAAACAGCCACAGTCCAGTTAAAAGAAATTTGATTCATTCATAATGTAGCCAGGGGTGCAGCAAACTGCTCACTAGCATAGAATTCAGGTCCACAGATCTGTTCAGCAGCAGTGCTGTAATTCTGAATCAGTCTTTCCATCAGACTCAATGAAGAGATGACGTATTTTATCTACTAGCAATAAAAATAATCTAGGAGTTAAATTTTTTAGGAAAAATATATATTTAGGTAGTTTCGGATTATGACTAGGAATATAATTTAAAATAAAAAGCTTTCTGCCAGACTAAACTGTGTTTGGACTTGTAAATGAGTGTATTTTTATAGTTACCTACATATAGCATAAGAAGATTATCTCATCTTTTTTATATCCTTGCAAACTTTTTATATATTGTGATATAAAGCACTGATAGTTCACACAGATGGTTAAAAAATGAGAGGAAAAATTCCTGTAAGGAATGAGCATTAGGTATTTCCAACCCAGGAAGGAAATTCTCTTGCTCTGAGCTTGGGACTGAGATTTTTCATGTAAAGAAGTGAAGGGGCGGGGGCAGGCTGGAATGCTAACTATGAGGAGGGAAAACATTTAGTCACTCTTGGAATGATATGAATGTTTTTCCAGGAAGCTTAAGTAAACACACATGCTGCTGCTTAGTCGGCTGCAGTTAAATTTTTTGGACAGCAGACAAAATTCAAACAAGTATATAGACACTAATGAAAGGCTGTTAAGCAGCACACCCTTCAGGAGCAGTTTTTAAACATGTATCAGGTAAGATATTAGGTTAAAAACTAGACTACATTTCACTTACACACTTATTTTTAATTTTTATGAAAACCCTGAATGCATTGATTCTATCTTTAAGTCAGTTGATGCTCATTTCTTAGGATAAGAATGTACGAATCCTTTTAGAGACTGGTTGTATGGTAAAGCAGTACAGAAGAGGGAGCTATTCCGCTTTCTCTAAACACAGACACATTCTTTGTTATTGATGCTGGAGGCCTTTCTCATGTCTAGAATATGGTATTTGACTCATTTTTCCTTCCTTCGTTCACCGCAGTATATTTTCCTTTTCCATTTCCTAGAAAATATTGGACCTTCTAGGTCCAATCTTGACTGTTGTACAAAATTCTTTGTATATGATTTACAGTAAAAAATTTCTGCTTGGAGTTTCTTGATGTTTTACAGCTAACTTTTGTGAAAAGTACCAGAAACATCAATGAGAAGAATTTATTTATGGAATTTATAAAGTTTGGTTTTTTGCTTTCCCATTTAACCTGAAAACCTTTTTATGTGATTAGCAGTACTAGTCCAAGGGGATAAAACAAAATGGTACACTGTGTGATCACAGGTAGAAATAGAGCTTCCCTGTGTTATACGCTAAAAATGTATTCCCGTGTTCCAGCTTTTTAAATATCTAGAGGATAGATTTTATCTGTCTTTAGGTAAACTTTAAGCTACTTCACGTGAAGAATACATGAATATGGAAGCAGAGGTTGGGGAGTTCTAGCACTTGCTGGAACAGCCATGTATTATACTATAATTATGACTATATAATCTCTATGTCTAAATTTGGGATTATTTTCAGACTTGATAACCTAACAGTTAGTTTGTGTCACTGTTCGTATAAACTTTTAAGTCAAAGTTACCTTGATAATGATTTAGCCTTTCAAAAGAGCAATTGCTTCCTGAGTCTCAGTAAAAGTAATCCTCTGTGATTATTGCTGCTGTGAAAGAAGGCGGCAGAATTTTGTCCTATAATCGTTAAATGTACTGAAAGTTGCCAAAGAAATCAAAAATATCACAGAAATAATGGTCAAATAACCTTTCAGTCCAAAACACATAAAATTCATAGAAAATGTTGGCTAAATTTGCCAAAACAGATAAAGATTTTTTTTTAACATGGAAGAAAAAAAACAATGACAACTTTATTCTTGCTCTGTGATCAGTATTCTCCAAATCATTCCTTGAAATAGCTTGATTAGAACTTGCAGTGCATAGTAACTACCAAAGCAAGTACCTAAAACTTTATTTTAAACATTCCAGTAACGATCAGGCTACAAATGCTGAATAAATACAAATGAAGTTTGAAGTATTCGTATTTATGTAAAAATTGTCTGCTTAGTAGTGATTTTTTTTTTAGGGAAGTTGCCTCTTAGATTCCTAATGAAAACTAAGCACTCGTGTAGTAGTTGGCAAGTCTTTTGGATAATCACAGATGGAGGTCTTTTCAAAGACCTCATTTTTAGCCTGTCTTTATAGATATCCCTACAAAACTTTTAATTTTATAGTCTTCATGAAGAAGCTTGTTTCTGCAACTTAAGCCTTTTTATTAATGGTAAACTGACTGGAAATGCTGTAGTGTGTGTGTGTGTGTGTGTGTGTGTGTGTGTTTGTATATAAAATGTGTGTGTGTGTGTGTTTGTATATAAAATGTGTGTGTGTGTGTGTTTGTATATAAAATGTGTGTGTGTGTGTATATAAAATGTGTGTGTGTGTGTGTTTGTATATAAAATGTGTGTGTATATATATATATATATATATATATATATATATATATATATAAAAAATCTTCCAAAGTATTAGAAAACAAAGTTGCATGTTCCAATAGAGTACCCACCTATAGAATGCCTGCAGCTCCGTCCTCTGAGATGTATTGCTGAGATTCCTGTGCTCTCTGCAGTGTGGATACCTGTGAGATAACTTTCTGATCATGTTGCTGTTAACTCTCAGAATCTTTAAATTCCTGAGTGTTCTGATTAATTCCACTCTTGGCTTTTTGTTTTACTTTTCTAGCTAATCTTTAATACATTAAAGATGTGTTTATATGATCTGTTTTTACTGTCTCTAAAAAAGTAATGGAGAATGTGTGGGATCAGGACCCAGTAGAAAGGTCTGAAGTTGAGGAGGAAAGGTTTAAAGAATTATACACAAGATGTTCCAAGTCTGGTTATGTTAAGCTTTCCTTCCCAACAGCAGAAGTATTAAAAACTGTATCTTATGTGTAGATCATACTGATTCCATCAAACTTTTAACCTTGTCATCCTGTCTGAGTAGATACGCCTGGTTACTACTTCTGTAACAAAGAATTTCAGGACTAGATGGATAATAGATACATTGCACAACAGTTCAAAAGCAGATACTAAGTATGAGAATTAAAGCAGATTTTGCTAGTCTTCAAGAACCGTACACTTTGACTGGAAGTTAAAAAGATTGCATCGGCTTAGCCACAAACATGCCACAGATACCCATTCAGAAGATAGGAAACTCCTCAACCTAAAACATTTTCAAGAGCAAAAAAAGTGAATGACAGACTTCCACTTCAGATGCTACAGTACTGTAGGTAGTCAAATGATAGTTTATTTAGGCATTTGCAAATAATATAGTGATACATTTGAGACACTCTGTGCCAAACAGTGTTGGGGTACGCTAGCTTTCAAACAGGCCTGCTTAGAGTGCTGGGAAGCAGAGATGCAGCAGGAGCAGAGATGCTTTCAAGACAAGCCAGGCATCCTAGAACTGTTCAGGTGGTCTAACCATTCTGCTTGAGTCCAACTAATTGAACCAGGTGTTCAGTACATACTTTTTTCGTACTTTTATGCCAAGATAAAATAAACCATAGCGATACGGTTAACTTTTTCCTCTTTTATGTTGACAGGGCAACATTTGCAAGTGAAGCCAAAAAATTGGCAGGATTTGACAATGCAAAGAACCTCTCCACTTATATTTCTAGGAAGTGGTGGTTTAAGATACGTTGTGGACTGGGCTTTAGCAACTTATTAGAAGCAGAAATATGAGTTCTCTGTTTATTTTTAAATCCATTTGTATTTTATGATGTACTGAATAAAAAATTAAAACATAATAGTTATTTTTCTTACTGAGAACCAATGTTGAAAAAGCCTGGAATAGATACTACCCCTACAAGATATAACTGAAAGTGTAAAACAAAGCCTGTTTGGAGTTGGAATATTAGATTTCAAATTAAATAAAGCCCAAGTGTAAAGAACTTTGGAGCTTGTTCTAAGTATTTTTCAGTTCTAACTTAATAAAATAATATATTTTGTATTAATAATAAATATAGTAAGTAATAAAATAATAGGTACGAAATAATAAAAATACCTTGCCATAAGAAAAATTATGAGATGAAGGAAGCTGCTTTTAAAGTATAAACTTACAGGAGGACAAGAACTTAACTCTGATCAAGGGTAGTTACTGCTGTCAGCAAGTACATGGTAATTCTCTCTTAAATGTTATAACTACCTAAAAGAAATTACACTTCTTGAATAAAAAACTATTCCTCAAGTTGTCATGTGGACTTCAGAGTACTTGTATTAGGCAAACATGTATTTTTATTGATTAAGGACAATAATCAATGTTTACAAACTGCCGTGTTGCATAAGGATTGCACTTAACTGGTTAGGATCTATCAAACACAATACTGTTTTTGCTTGGAATGTCCTGAATTTTTATGAAAGTGGATTTTTTTAAACCATACAGGTTGGAAGGGACCTGCCTAGATTATGTAGTCCTATATCCTGCACAAAACAGCTCCAGTTACACCCGATAGGTCAGGGCCTTGTTCCAGTTAAGCCTGGAATATTCCCAGTAACAGAGATCTCCCAACTTCTCTGAGACACAGTTCTAGTGTTGGATCAGCTACGTGGTTTATAGACATAAATACATAGACATAGATTCATTCTTGGTGTATCAGGGACTCTTGTGCGTTGGTGCTCTCTACTCTGGATTTGATTTCAGAAGTGCAAAGTAGAGAGGACAGATCAGACACCTCAGTGGACCTGCTGGTGCAGCCCAGGCTGTGGGTGGCCACTCTTGCTGCAGGGACACCCTGCTGACCATGCTCAACTTGCTCTTTATCTGTACGAAAGCCTCCAGGTCTTTTTCTCCAGAGCTGCTTTCCAAATGTTTGGTGCTCTGCCTGGTGCTGGGTTATTCCAGCTTAGATGCAGCACTTCGCCTTTCTTCTGCTCAAGTTCACAAAGTTCCTGTTAGTCCATTTTTCCTGCCTGTCAAGGTGGTCCTTTATACAAACTACGACTGCACATGTGGTGCTCTCTCATAATGCATACAACTTTGCAATAATGCATTTAAGTGAGTTCTTTTTATGATATGAACTCGACAGCCAAACTTAAGGCTTTGAACCATTATGCCTATGATAGCAAAAATGATGCAATCTTCTATTCTAGTATTAGGTACAGGAGAGTTATTCTTTGATTTTTAGATAAGATTAACTGTAGAATTATGTAAATAAAATCTAGAATAATAGGTAAAAATAAATTTTCAGTATACTGTTTATTTTTAACAGTCTACTGGACAGTCAAAGTCAGTAAGATTGTGATATATTGTTTCTGTTTTTTTCCTATGGCTTCAACAATCAACAGGCAATTTAAGTTTTCTCTTTTGTTTCTCCACTAATTATTCAAATTAAGTGTGTAATGAAAAGCTAGTATTCAAGCTTCATCTTTTTTTTCCCCTAATCTTATTGAAACATGGCTGCATCAGTTTCTGAACACTTCTGTTCTCACAATATTCCGAACGCTTTCTTTCCACAGTACAGTTTTATTGTGATAAGACATACCGACATAAACAGCACATGTTTTTCCCACCCATTATCAGTTCATTTGTGCGCCGGGTCTTTCTTCTGCAATTTGTACCAAGTGCACCAGCGAGAGCTGCACTTGGATCATGTGGCCATCCCTGCTTTTCCAAGCTTAACTCCTATCTGCCTATTCAAATAGCCAGAAGCCTGGCAACAGCAGAGCTGGCTTTATTTGTTGAGTCTTGTCTAGCAGAGTGAAAGGGGCTGATGGTTCCCCCTCCCTGGGTGCATTTTTGGACATGTGGGGGTAGGGAATGAAATTATTTCTTTTGTCCTCTACTTGCAGCTCATTGAGAAGCAGGCATGCATATAAAATGACTGTATCTCAGGGCTTACCTTTAGGGACAGGAGGTGAAAAAACATGTTTGTAAGCTTGTCTAGAAACACTCAGGATACTGGCAGCAGATGTAAAAGTGGAAGATAACTGAGTAATACCACAGAGGTTTAACAACACCTTTTTAATTAAAAAAAAATGCTGCACTGGATGTATCAAGATACAATAATAATATCTTAAAATGGTGTATCTTATGTCTCAAAACTCCAGAATATCAAAATATAATACACTCAAAAATACACTTTGAAAACTGAGCAGGAAAATACATAATCATTTTTTTCTTGATATTAGATTGTAGCTGAACACAGTTTATTTTGAGGGAACAGCTTCAAGTGAAAGGGGATAAGACATCATTCTTCTGCTCTGTAAACTTGCTTTCCGTACAGGAAGATCAATCAATAATAAACTGTGTTTCAGCTTTCTGGTAGTTTTAATATTTTTCTAAGTTATTTGAATGGCAGTGATTGTATTACTAATGTGTTACTCTTTTTGAAGGGTTAAAACAAAAAAAAATGCTCTGTGAGATATTTTTAGTACTATCTGTATTTGAATGTAGAAATTAGTAATATTCTTTGGTATGTTACACACCTGAAGATTCTTCCAACCTGAAGGTTGGAAGAAAGACGGTGAGAGAACACACTAGTGATCAGGTTTGAGTTTTGTACTAACTATTTACCTTCATCATACCTTCAGCATAGGTATTATTGAAGTTATCCTTTTATTAGCCTTATATTAGTAAACCAAAAATCTTTTTTGTATGTATTTATATATGCCTATCCATCAATGTTGTTTAGTGTTAGCTTTATCCATACACTGTAGGTATACTATAGGATACGTTTCTCTGTTTCCAAAATAGCACACAGTTTAATAGTTTATGCACACCTTTCCAGAAGTTTTCTTCACCTGAATAAATGGCCTAGTGCAAAAATTGCATGATGACTTGGACATAAAATCACTAGATACAGAATTTTGTATCTCACTTGGCATTGGGTATTTCTAAGTATTTCATAAATATTGATTAGTGTTTTACTTTCTTAACCTAAGAGTGAAGGCTAATTGTCATTATGTAAGAATAGCAAAATTTGCCTTTCATTATATCAGTTTTAGGGAAGTGAGATATTGCCATCACCAGTCCATGAAAATGTGCATGCTCTATAAGACATGTTACAATTTATTCCCTTGATGGCTAGCACTGCTTCTCCATACTTATCTCTTAACCTCTTTTAAGGTTATTTAAAGTGTAATTGTTTTGTAATGTTCATTTACTGAGCAGGGACAAAATAAATTCCAATAATTTTGAGATAGTGAAACTAAGTCACATGAACTTTCAGATTTCTTTAAAAGTTTCTCAGTTTGTGTATCCTAGATGCTCTGTATAATGTATGCCCGTAACTATTAATAAATAAAATAATAAAATAGACAAAATTAACACAACCAAAGGTCATTTGGGAAACCATATATTTTGTTTCTTCCTGTGTCCTATTAAACAATGATTGTGCTGAGATTACATTGTACTTTCATATGTCTTTGGGTATTGATTTATTCTAATAATTCATTTTATTAAAACACATGAATATCTCTGACTACTATATGTATTAAATATTTCTGTGTATTCTAGTGATGTCAAAATTAATATTTTACTGCACATAAGTGCTTCGTACCTGGTATTATGGTCTTCAACTTTAAAAAGTATTTCAAAATATGCTCTAGGAAGATATGTCATTGATGGGTGGTCCTGTTAAATAATTTGAAAATCTCTTTCCCAGGCAGTACATCTTTCATCACCTTTTCCTATTCTAATTCCTCGTGTTTTGTAAGTTTTGGAAGAAACATGGTCTTCACAAAAGGAAAGATCTGCTCAACTGAATCTTGTGTTTCAGTTTGCCATTTGTTACAATCAGTTGACCAAAGAACAGAGAAAGCTCTGTCAATTCCATTTCTAATATAGAAGAATTTGCATTGTAAAGACTTACCAAAACTGTTTTGGAGAGAAAAAGCAGAAGAATACATATCTTGCATTTCAAAATGAATATTTGGGAATGCTGATTTCACTTTATGATCTTAAGTGATTAAAAAATGCTAGAGTTTTTTATGTTGTTTTTCCCTCCTGTTTCACTGTTTTACAATATTATGCTGCTTTGTAGCACTTGAGTGATGAGTAGACATCACTCCAAAATGAGTAGGCACCATTCCTAAACAAAGCCTCTCTTTAATGAATTTTGTTTCAAGAATATTCATTAATCAAAAGCAAAACTAAAAATGTTTCTCTGGACTGTTGTATCATGTGAACTTAATTACTAAAGTAAGTTCAAATTTATTGATGCATTTTATATTTCTTCTATTTTAGAACCAACATACATCACAATAGGTCCACCCACCTGTGAGATTTTGGTGAACTGCACTTTGACTGAAAAAGACTGTATCTATAGTTTCAAACTGGATCAAAATGGTTGCCGCATTTGTCAGTGCAAAACTAGTGAGTATGCAAAAATGCAGTAGTTCATACTTTTCCTTTATAGAGTCAATTAAACCATTAAAAGATCAATGTGAAGTGTTAGTATACCTGTTCTTTTCATGGTAGTTCATTTTAAAATGATTGAGTTTCGATTTCTTACATTACTTGTTTGCTTGCTTAAAATGTATTTGGAGGGAAGGCTTAAATTTCTGAATACAGGTAAAAATCAGCAGCTGGGATAAAAATAAAGAAAGAAAGAAAGATTTGGGACTTACCATTCCTGACAGTGTCCCTTTAAAAAAATCTTATTAAATAATTTCAACTTTCCATTTTCCTCTGTTTAAAAAAGTTTAAAAGCACCAAAAAAAGTTTACAAGCACCAAATTTTGCATGCATCAAATATATTTTTGTTAAACAGCCCTTTGTTTTTTTTTAACTTAACCTATTTATTATTATCACAAATGTTTGAAAATAAGAATTCTAAGGTTGTGTGTCCATGTATATGTAGAAACATATAATCCATATATGACTTTTATAATGCACTTACATAATATCTACATAATACTTGAGTTAGCATGTATCCACACTTCAGTTTAACATGTAATCTCCAAAGAAAGTCATTGTATGTTGAGAAAATTTCCGGCATATCAGGGATGTTAGCATCCTAATGAGAAAGCATAGCAAATATATTTTTTCACATATTTCCTTAAGAATATTTTGTCTTTCAATGAAATATAAAGCTTTGGTCAGTTCTTAGAGTCCCCAAAAAAGAACACCTGTGGTGAGTTAAGTCTTTACATCAGTCTTTAACACAATATGGCTGCTAGTCCAGCCTAGACATTAGATGCTTCAGTTCTCTTTGTCACTTATAAGGGAGCTAGAGAGCTACAATAAATCAGTGAGGTTTTCACAATGGAAATCTTACTCCTTTCCTCTTCTATGCTATCTATAGCATATCTATGGTGTTTCTACAATATATAGTGGTGTATAAAGCTCTGCAACATGAGGAAGTGATGCCTTGAATGATCATAACTGATAAGTCCAAAAGAGTGAGGAACTGAAGAAAATAAAAACACCCTCTGCAAGTGTAAGACACATAAGTTTTTTTTATCTGAGCTGTTACATTCATGTCATACTGAATTCTCCCTTAAAAAACCAATCTAGTAATGTTTAGCATTGTAATTTGATGACTTCTTCCCCCAGCTTTCATATTTATTAAACTTTTTGACCATAAGTCACAATGATTTTGATGCAAGCAAGAAGATGGACATAAACAGAAAATATCAGAATCTCTACTTGTGCTCAGTCTTTCCTTCCAGCTTCTTATACAGAAGGCCCACCGCTGCAAAGAATCATTTCATTTCTCCGTGATTAGAAGTCTGTTTTTATCACGTGCTTGGAATATTAGTGTTCCTGCTTGGATTGTTTCCGTTTGAATGCTACTTGAACTTATTCAAGGGAATTTCTCTCTTGCTAGCCTTGCTTGAATTACTTTCTTTTTGCACTAAGAAAACTGAATAATATTCTTTGTCTGTTGTCTATTTTAAGTTAGATAACTTGAATTGCTTAAAAATATCCCAAATCATTTGGAGAGAGGAAACCTTTATTTTCTTAGGGAAAGTAAAATAATAGCTTGGAAGTTTTCGCTTGAGGGAAAACAGGCAAAATGAAGAAATAGAATTATTCCGTCAAACAGTGCATCTTACTTGCCAGATTCTGAGCAAATGAAGATGTAAAAACCTTCGGCTTTTGGTTCTCTTGTAGCATAATATGTCTGTTATCTGAAACTCCTGTAGACTCAGACAGATTTTGTTTAGATTGTAAACTTTGTGTTCTGTACCATGCATCTATTTCATTCTTGCTACTTATAGCTACTTGAATGAGTCAGATTAAAAGTGAAGGAGTAGGGATGCCCATATAACTCCTGCTACCCTTTGAAGTCATCATAGCTAGAGCTAGTGCATCCTATCATCCTATCCTATCATCTTTTCCAATATTTTGGAAAGCTGTTATTTCAGTAGCTGTTGCCAGATAGGTATTACATTGTCTTCTATTGCTGAGTAGTAAATGATTCTTCACTGAGATTTTATCTAGACTTATCTGCTCTTAAGAGGTACTATCCCTGTAATAATTTTGCGGTAAAGAAAAAGCCATGAAAATTTAAGGTAATTTAGAAATTGTAACTTTGGGCCTTACTTATTTCAGTGGTGCCAAGTGATAGGACAAGAGGCAACAGGCGTAAATTAGGGGGAGGAAAAAAAATAGTAGTAGTTCTGCCTAAACATGAGAAAAAAAAAGTAAAAAAGTGAGGGTAACAGAGCACTGGGACAGGTTTCCCAGAGAGATTGTGGAGCCTACATCTGTGGAGATGTTCAAAAGGCACCTGGACAATGTGCTGCAGATAACCCTGCTCGAGGAGGGAGGTTGGACTAGATGATCCCAAGAGGCATTTCCCATCCTCAACCATTCTGTGATTCTGTGAACTGTTCTAGACTATAGACTTCTACTCCTAATGAGTTGGAAGTGGATTACTGTGGATGACTGCAGGAATGTTTTACTTTATTATTTTTAACCTTTATTTTTATGTAAAATCAAGTATAAATTGATTAAAACTGATCAAAGTTCTAATTTTTAAAAGAATTATTTACTCTGTTTGTAGAACTTGTGTCTGCAATTACATGATGCTGTTGTCATGTACTTTTGTTAATTCCAGAGTGATCTTGGGGTGACTGAATGGTAGAAGGCTGGAATGGGTTGTTTGCCTTTGCATTATAGTGCAAAAGCAACATTACAGCATTATGTGTTTCTTGGCAAAGAAAATCATGTAGGTAGTGTTCTAAAATCAGAAGCTTTGGAATATTATGTGTTTGCACATGCAAAGAGGAAGGGAGAGAGAGTCAAGAGGAATGGAATCCCAAAAAGAAATTTGGTTTTGGTAGTATGGAAGTTGGGCTAGCTATGAGACATTTGAAGGCATCTTTGAAAGACAGAATTGGAGGCATGAGAAAAGTTAGGTTTTATCTATATAGGCAGTTTACAGCTAGAAATAGTTAAAGCTTTGAAAACATGTATGCAATGGTCAAAAAGCATAACATGAGCTTGTTGGGGACTCCATTGAAAAGATATAGCTCTTAACTCTTTTATGTGTTACAATTTTAGTAATTGCAGAGTTTGGGGGTCGTGTGTTTGTTTATTTTTTAACCTTTTATATTTCTTTCTAGCCAAAATTTGAATATTTAATTTCTCCAATCTCTTCCTGTAAATAATCCTTGCTTGAGGATGGTTTCTAAACTTTATAAAGTTCTCTATAAATTGTTTGTCCATTAAAATGAACATATTTTGTATTAATTTTATTATCAAAGTTTTCTTTACATTAACTACAAAGAATACACAGAATATTCACTTCAAACAGTAAAAAAGTCCCTCAAATGATAAAATACAAGATTAGTAACATGCATTTTAAGAGCAATGATTTCTTGTTATTTTATCGTGAATTAGCAATGAATTTTACAAAAATCAAAGTAAATTTATATTACAAAATAAAAAGCTTGCACACTTGGTTTTGTAAAAAGACAACTTGGTTATCCTTGCTTATTATAAGCAGTGAGCATCTCATTGGTTTCTTATTAAAAATGAGTATATTTGGCAGAAATATGATTCTTGATTATCTTTTTCTTCCTTTGCAGATGGAGATAATTCAGATTACTTTTTTAAAAAAAAAGAAAACTCAGGGATTTCTGAAATTACAGCTTCTAAAATTACAATATATTGTTTTTCTTAATGCTTACAATGTATTTAATGAAAACAAAAAAAAAAGGATTTGACACAGTTTGATATAAGTTCAGTTAAAAACAAACAAAAAAAACACACAGTTTGAAGGATATTAGAAATATGATCATTTGGCCATTAACTCCACCTTTGAGATGTCCCTGCCCCAAGTCCTTTTTTATAAAGTTATGTGCTATATATGAAGCCTGAAGTTGTTTAGAGTAAGTATCCAGCTGGGTGATATGCCTCAACGAACTCGTGAAATTAGTTTAGACAGGGTTTTCTAGCATCTCAGTTCCCATCCCTTCATTTTTATCGAGCTATTGTGAAGTATAAGTTCTAAAGAAAGGAGGGAGGGTTAGTGTGGATCTGTGGAGGCAATATATTCAGAGAATTCCAGTTACTGATAAGTAACCTAGTTTTCTCCTTCATAAATTTGCCTCCCCAGATCCCCACCCCTGAAGATTAACCAGCAGTAGCAATCCACACCGAGAGGACGGCTGAGGAGTGCTTATTTGTAAAGGTACTGTGAAACAGTTCTCCTGACATGGGCTAGCCTCAGCGTCAAGAAAATAATGATGGGAAAGGTATGTAGATAGTTCTGTGTAGAAGCACTACAAGTCTCAAAAAACAGACATCAATCTAAGCCCGCTTGCAATACTGACCTAATTCTTTCATATGTATGTATATTAATAATCTCTGGCAGTTATTTTTATCGGCATATTAGAGAATTAAAAACGTTCTGGCAAATATTTCAGACATGCCTCTTTATACATCTGTACATCTCTAGATGCATTTCCACGAACTTTAGACTTTGAATTCTTCACAATACAATTAAAGGATCCATATATAACATAACGAATGAACAGAAGCATATGTCTGTTTAAGAGCTTCTGAGTTTTTTTTGTGCCATACATATGTTACAAGTATTTAAATAAGAGTTAACTAGAATTACAATACAGCTATTAGAATAGATGGTCAAAATATGGTACTGATTTTAGACTTAGACATGTATTTTTTCTGGATTTGTGTCTACCACATAGTTTGCTTTTTGAGACACATTTTGTAACATTGCAGATATCCTTAGATTCATGCAAGATGGGAGTGTGCGTGCTCTAAGATCACACGCCTGATAGTTATTTGAATTTATGACTGAAGAATTGTGATTCATTTTGAGATGTATTGCCTTTGAGATGTCACAGCTGAGAAGCAGAGATTACAGTATATCTGAAATATGGCTTGTTACAGTTCTAAGGTTTTTATGTGTTTCCTTTCTTTTTCTGAGTGAATGCTCTAAGGCGTAAGAGAAAAAAAAAAAAGAAAAGACAGAGAGCTTTTGTATTCCAGGAGGTAGAATTTTGTTTTCTTGTTTGCAGGGTGAGCCCTGAACTGTAGCATATCTCATGTCAGTATATCAACTGCTCTTGCACTGTTTGACCTTGGTATGTGTCATTCTCCTCTATAGCAGCCAGTGACAAGGTGTTACACTGTTTCAAGTTGCATTTTAAAACAAAACTTATTTTACTATTGAGAATAAGATGTCTAGATGAAAAGAGTTTTCCAGTATCAAATGTTCTTCATGCAATATATTGTGCAGAATCTCATCGTATCTTGGTAATCTGTTCAGAAAAAAATGGTTCTCCAGAGAATCTTGTCGTATCCCACAATCTATTCCCCCTGAACACTGTGATGCTCACCTGAAACTCTGTGATATTTGTTTAATTATATTATGTGTTTACCTAACCGTGTGTTTGGGAGTGGATGAAGAAAGAGCAGGGAAGATGTATTAGACTGAGACATTCAGGATCAAATTCATCTTTTTCAAAGGCATGTTACAGGTGTCAGAATGATTCTAGGATTGTACTTGAGAACACCAGAGTCTGAACTCCTAGCGTGTCTCAGAGGTTCTTGTTTATTCCATCTGGCTATGGCTTTACACATTTTTAGTATTGCATTTCACTGCATTATTATTTTGTAGTTCCCTAAATCCCCCTTTTTCCTTGTGCATAAGTATTTTCTGTGTTGACATTACCTCACTGGCACTTCATAAGAAAATTGAAGAGCCTGTTTCTACTTCTAGTTCAATAATATACAGGTGCAGAACTCCAAGAGACAGTTTTCCATTTATATTGGCTTTTTAAAATGCTGTTCTATGATCTCCTTCAAGACTATGTACTTTATACCCTTGTATACACTTGCCGTTACACCCTTGAAGCAGTTATTACTCTAGTTAGGGCTGTTTATCATCTTTGTAAATAATTTCCATGACCTGGGATTTGAGTTTCCAACACATTCCTGAGTTGATTGCAGTTGATATTCATGAATTAGTTCCCTTTATTGCTTAGTATTTCTCATTTGAAATGTAGCCAATCTGTTTTTATTTATCCTTTCAAAATGAGTTTTGACTTTAAAGCTATAGCATTAGGCTATAGGATTATCGGGAGGACAATTTTATTCTTACGTTTTGATTCAGCATTGCAACCTTTGCCCTCCATATTTTCTTTCCTCCTTTTAGAGCTGAAAGCCATATGAGCTATTTTTCTTTTTAAAAGAAAAAAATATATTTTAAACTTCGGAGACTTTGGACTAAGATTTTTGTCATGACCATGCAACAAACATAAACTGTGTATGTGTATATGTGTATCTATGCGTGGTGATAATTCAGTTTGAGATTGCTTCTGTTAGCAAAACTTTTGCTTTCTTTGGCAACACTATATTCAGATCTGAATGTCACATTTTGAAAGCTATCCTTAACATAAAATCTAGAAAGAAGATAAAAGTACAGTAAGAAAATATGCCAACTAAAAATTATCATGTTGCTTCTATTTCTTTAGATTTTTTTCTTTTTACTTCCAGCTCTTCTTTTTTACCGCGAGGTACCATCATTTTTCTCACAAACACTAATTTTTCATTTGACCCTTACTATTCCTTTATCTGTCTTTCATGAACCTGTTGCTTATGGACAGACACCTGAAACAAACGTCATCTATTACACTTCAAAAATAAGGCTTCCACTCAATCCTACCAATGTAATTCCGGGATTATTTATTGTTCACATCTAAGCATCACCAGGGAAGTGTCTCAAAGCTCCTGATGGAACTTATCTTTTGAGACTTTCCAGTGTTAGGTGTACTTTCTACTTATTCTTCATAAAGGTCATATTTAACTTCAAAAACTATGGCTTCGTTCAAATTTATCTTTTATGAAATAGTATATAATGAGCAATTTACTTGATTTTATTATCTCTATATGCTGTCCAGGAAGAATTGCATAGTCCAGAAATATCTGGACTATACGAAAGCTCATAAATTATGATTTCTAATTCAAGAAAAACCTTTCCTCCTTCTTTTGTCATATGTATAACCTTCTTGACCAGAGATGGGCATCAGAATTTCCTTGCCATAAGATGTTAATAATGCAGTTCTACTAGCTACATATTGGAAAGATTTAGGTAGATCAACCTGAACTCTGTCATTCAAAATCAAGAGTTTGTGAAGATGTATCTGTCTTTAAAACAAGAAACCAAGATATAGGTTGCCATCATTGGGGAAAGTTTAGATATGACTGAGGCTAAAGACAGCCTCCAAAGCTTCCACAAAATGATCTAGTATTTCTTTTTCTGCATTCTCAATGGCAAAAAAAAACTTGCAGACTTTTAGTGTCACAGGAAATGTGCATAAAAACACAGAGATGGGAACCAATATCCTCATTCTGCTTAAGCTGGGAATTGCTGATTAGGATAATAAGCCATTACTATGCCATATGTTGCGTTATACCTATTTTCCTCTTAATAGCTTTGCAGGTAGAGAAAAGAATAAAACAGTAAGCCCTCTGCATTAAAGAGAAGGGAGGAAAATGAAAATTATACCTGTTTTATATTGCTGAAATATCTTCCAATTATCAGCAACCTCCTCCTGAAATTCTTAATGACTCATTGGAAAGAAATATGTTGCTTTTTCATCTTAATGTAGCTAGCTGAGGAGCTTTGTAGCAGTCTTGTGGAATCGTATTCAGAACAGCAGCAGACCATGGCATGCCTAATGTTGCCCTCTTCTCTACAGTGAGCTAGGGTGAAGGTACGAATGGATGCCCTAGATGTGTGAGATGGCTGAATTCCCATTCTCTGACATATTTAGTGCAGCATTTCAAAGATGGAAGAGAAAGCATTTAAGTAAAGCAAAGGTTATAGCTGTGGTCTTCTTCTCTTGTCTTACCCACTTAGGAACCTGTAAGTTTCAGTCCATGGAATCATGCTTTTGGTTATGGTGCTTTTACATTAAGTGTCTGGGTGCACGTAGAGTTTTGTAAGGTACTGGTATCTCTATTTTGTTAGTTTCCCTTGTCATTTTGGGGAATAGTCTTGCTTGGTAAGCTCTTTCAAGAAGAAGGAATATAAAGGGAAGGTTGCCAAGCAGATTTGGGGATTACCTTTGAGTTTCAGAACCCACTGGAGCAGAAGGAACAGAATGGGCCAATGTATTGATCTCTTCTTAAAGTAAATCAACTCCTAAATTTTCCGATCCCTGAAAACTAGGTTAGTTGTGAGTACCCCAATAAGCAGCATTTCTAGAGTGCCCTGCAGCAGCTATCCTTATGACTAGTGCTTTGTAGCGGTAGGGAGACGTCAACTGCAGATAAGCACCCTTCACTTCTGTCCTTTGGATATCACCCATTATATTCATCCCTTGAGGAATCTCAGTTCATTTCCCTCTTTTTCTGTTTTGATGTCACTTTGGCTACTGTAAGGACAGTAACTTTATTTTCCCTGTATCTTACGTCTCCTATTACAATCAAATCTTAATTCCCTAGTGTCCCACACCTCCACAATCAATAAACAAATTTTCCATTGCAGCTTCTTTCTGGCACTTCTTTTTCCAAGGAGAACTAAAGCAAATTATCATTCTCAAAACAGTAATTTCCAGGGAGAGTGAATATAATGAACATTATTTGTCAGTCGAACTAATATTATTTATTGGTTGTCATCAGGCCAGCATGTCCCTTACTGACATAAGAGGCTAATTAAGTATAGCAGTAGATTTCAAGAGAGAGGTCTTAGTCAGCTCAAAACAGCTCTTTGGATATTGTAGTTGTATTTTTTTTCTCTTTTTTTCTTTTTTTAAGTAAGTCTTAATCACCAAACAGGTGACAGCAAACAAATAGAGGATGAGGATGGATATCCCAGGCTTTTAATTCTATTTAAACTGAAAATAGAGATGAAAACAAGGATGCTATATATAGGACAGAACCTTACTAAATTCATATAACATGTTGAAAGTATGTTATTTTTAATTTGTTACTAAAAGTCATAGTCATAGACAAAGTCATAGTCATAGACAAAGTCATAGAATCACAGAATCTTCAAGGTTGGAAGGAACCTCTAGAGATCATCTGGTCCAACCTTCCCGCTCCAGCAGGCACACCTAGAG
>JAUBOD010001075.1:2784544-2811572 GCA_032353885.1 Nothura maculosa | reverse complement strand
AGAAGGAGACTCCACAGCCTCCCTGGGCAGCCTGTTCCACTGCTCTGTCACCCTTACAGTAAAGAAGTTCCCCCTCATCTGCAGATAGAACCTCCTGTGCTTCAGTTTGCACCCATTACCCCTTGTCCTATCACTGGCCACCACTGTAAGACGTTAGACTCTTTTGCTTATGTAGTTATCCATGGAAATAGTACAGAGTATTAAAGATGGTATGTCCCAAGATCTTGATCAAAGACTTGGTATAGTATTTGATCATATGTTTTGCATTATTACTGTAGAATTCTATTGAATACTCTAAAATTAGGACAACTGGAAGGTAAGGATAATCAACCTTAAAAGTAAAACATTTTGAGCTAATAATGAACAAAATATTTAGTGTGCTGAAGATGCATTTTTCTGGTATAAACAGTTTACGTTTTGTGCTAAGCTGTATGTGTCCTTCACAGGAGAGGAGCTGTGTACTGGCCTCATATCAGGTTGTTCCTTGGACTGTTCCTTCGGTTTCCAGACTGATGCCCACAACTGTGAGATTTGCCAGTGCCGTCCACGGCCTAAGAAGTGCAAACCCATAGTATGTGACAAGTACTGTCCCTTTGGATACTTGTACGTATTCTTATTCTGAAAAGATATTTAATTCAATTCATGTGCATATTTAAAATATGCAACGTCTCTGAATATGTGCTTGTGCTTACTTTGTAGCAGAAGCGGGGAAAAATGCAAGAAGACAGAACTGTCCATATCTCTTATGAGATTAAAACGTTCTCCAACTAACTTGGGTGTTAGCACTCCATTTTTGCACATGGATTTTGACCAAGAAATACAGAAACAGCAGTCATAACAGCAACAAAAAATTACTAAAACAAAACAGTGTTTAGTTCTTTTCTTAAAGAGAATGTACTACACAACATATTTGTGTATTTGATGACCAAAATAAAAAAGCTGCTTACAGATGCAGCATCTGCAGCATCTTGCATGTAAATTTTTTTGTTGTTGCATATACTGCTGTGAAACTCCTTCATTTACTGTACTCAAATTCTTGCATAATATTTCAAGGAATGTTGATATGACTGCACCAGTTGTACATGTTTTAGATGGACATTTTTGATGATGACATTAGAGGATTAGTGAAAAACGGCACTATCTCTTATTCAAGTTTCTGTAACCGTTTTTAGGGTTTTTTTTTGTAATGTCTGTTGCTAGCATATTTTCCACAAAAGGAAAAATTTGCTATATTTATTCATTTGTGGAGGACCAAAATTGGGCACGTATTTTGTCAAACAAGTTTCATTAGAATAAATTTGCTGACCTTCATATCTATTTTACAAGTACTTAATTTTTGATATCTGTGTTACTGCCTACTCTTCATAAAAGCTTTAATTTCTACCTCATTACAACTAAGACTTAGATTGTGTTCACCTATAATTTGTTTTCTTATATTTAATGAAAATTAGTCATGCTGCAACTGTTGACATTAGATAATAACACTAATTTAATTTTTGATTCATTTCAGGGTTCTGTTTGACATTAATTCATAGTTGCTGCAGATTTTTATTTATAATGCTAACATATAGTGCAGTGCATTCTCTTAATTCACAATGTTAATGACTTTTGGAGTAATAAAAATAAGTTAGAATGTGAAAAAGAGATAAATGAGATTTTAGATAAATAGAAATCAAACTGTATGTTATAGTGCCAAATGAGGGAGGGAAAAAAAAAAAAGCATGTCAGACTTCCACCTTCATTTAGAGAGCCACATACAGTGCAGGAGGCTTGGCTTGCATGCAATAGGCCCCAGCTTTTGACTCAATTTTCCACATAAGCTTATTTCTGGAATAGGCCATTGTACTTCAGTCACAGGAGTCAGACTACAACTAAGATCAAGGTATTTTGGGGGGCTGTGATCTGAGAAGAGTGACTATGCATTATCCTGTTTTTTTAAATCTTCCTTTTTGAAAAAAAATCCAAATATGGTATTTAGACTAAGAAGATAACTTGCTGTACAGTGAAGATGTGTAAGGTGTGGGAATGGAATTAAGAGCAGAAGAAGTGAGGAGTTGCGAAGTCAGAATTGAAATTAGTTATAACAAGACTTACGTTAAAAAAAATTATGAGACTGGATTTGAAATGGAATAAAGTTGGAAAAATGGAAGGCAATGAAAGATTAATTTAGAGAAATGAGTGATTTGAAGTTTAGTACATGAGACAGGAAAAGTAAAAACTTTAAATGAAACAGTTAATAACATTATTTTCAATGTTATTGACCATGCTAAGAGTGTCTGAATGTTATTTTAAGTTTTGCTAGTAGGAGAAGGTAGAGTAGGAGGGAAGCTGCCGAAACGATGACAGTTTTGTCCCTCTTAAAACTTTTGCTATCGACTTTAAGGACAAGGAGGGCTACGGCTGGTTAGAAGAATGAAAGAAACAGTAACGACCAAACAATAGTAATTGGTGATTAGATGTCCTGGGGTTTTTTAGGTAGGATAGAGCTGCTTGCATTAAGGATCAAATGCTTTGTGCTTTAAGTACAAGACATGCAAAATTGTTTAGAAAGTGCCCGGGAGAAATTGAAGCTTGAGATATTCAGTTGAGTGGGTGCAAAATCCAAAATGAACTATCTTGGAATGGGGACTCAGAGGCAAATGATACTGGGATGTTTGAAACTGTAAGAACTTAACAGTGGAAAGCACAGGGTGTAGGACTGAACTGAGAACATTAGAAAGCAGCAAAGAGGTTGGCATGAACAAAAGATCCCGAAAGGAGGAGGCAGAATGAAAGATTCATGTAACAGCAAAAAAGGAGCAGAATTTGTAACTGTGCTCAAGAATTTATTGTAAATTGACATCTTTTCCTCATGATTTGTAACCACTTCTCAAAGAGCACTATAATTATTTTTGTTAGCTTATAATTGATTTTAAATTTTGCCAAAGAGAAAAACTGATTAATGGAAATTGAAGTATGTTTTATTGCAGTTTGCAAAAAAATAGAAACTATCCTTTTTGTTAATAGTATATAAAAGCATCTTGATTAGGAACTGCAGGATGTGAGTTCAGCAACTTCCAGCCTAGATCACTGAACAGCTCTTTTTGTTTCTGTTTATCTTTGTATTTTGAATACTAGCTTCCAGTAACAGTACTCAGTTCTAACTGTCTTTCATTTTTCAAATTGATTTATATTCTCAGCAGAATAATATGATATTTAAAGAACACACTGAAGCTGTTAAATCTTGGTTTTAATGTTTTTTCTATGCTTTCTGTGCTTTTTATATGTTAAAAATCTTTTTTTCTGTCATCTTTCATTGGAAGTGTTTATAAGAATGGCTCCAACAATCTTTCCAAAATATGCTTCTTGAAGTAACTTGCAATTATATATCTTGTTTATGTATAAATGAAACATAGTAGAGACCTAAATAATTCACACTGAACCTTTTTTCCTCTTGCTCTAGCTCTTGCTCTAGCTCTTGCTCTAGCTCTTTAGCTCTTTCGATAGCTCTTTCTCTAGCTCTTTTTCTAGCTCTCTATCTCCCTTTTTTTTTTTTTAACTTCAAAATGCTGAACTTCCAGGAAAAGACAAATATTTTCTTAAGTAAAGGCAGTAAATTTCCATTCCTTGATTTGTGCTCCCAGTGTGTGGCTGGCAGTTCTAGATTTAAATCCACATAATTGATGATCAGATCATGTATAACTGCTAAAAATTATAGATGGTGTTCTATTTGGTCTTATTTCTTACTTTAGCTTTAAATAGCCATGCATCCCCGACATCTGCTTAAATGTATTTTCACTCTATTGCTTTCAGTTGTTAATATTTTTAATGCTGTTAAGCAAAATTTTCTTGTTATGCCTGCCTTCTCTGCTGCTTTGCAGTGAAGTTAGATGCTCCATGTGAAATGAATCTTTGAATAATTCAGAAACTTATTATTTCATTTGAAAGGTCTGCTTTTCATAGTATCTCTCTCCTCCTTGATTTGTGATTTTTTAATTTTCTCTAGAGGAAATTTAAGAATCAGGAAAATGACATAGCACAATAGGCAGAAGCCCCTTAAAGACTGCAGTGATTTTGACATGTGTTAAGAGTTGTGCTCTGACGCAACAGTACAAATCATCAAGAGTATCTTGCAAACAACAGAAAAAAATCTGAAATAGTTCTGTTATACCTTCAGAGAAAGATAACCCAAAGTCAAGCATGTGGCCTAATTTATTGTGTACTTTAATAAACTGATTTTCTGTGTTTGGGAGCAATCCTGTTGACTTAGAGTCCCTTAGTTATTTGTTTCATTTGTGTAGCATATCATTCCTGCCTAGCAGATAGGGCAAATGTTTTTAATAAACTCTGCATGTATATCTAGAACGCACCTTAAGTCTGAATGTACCTTTAGCTTAGACTAATTTTGTCTGTCTTCTTATCTCTCCAAAAACATTTCAGTATTCTGAATTCAGAGAAAATTGACAAGCAAAAGAGAATTAATATATGGAACTGTATCCATTAACACTCCTAGAAAGCAAAACAGTAAACAGCTCCTTAAGATTTGCATTGTATTCTAACAAAGACAGTCAAGCATTCAAAAATATTAATTTTTATTATGATTATGCTAATTATGATTAGCATAATCACTTTTTCTCACCCACAGATTTGACATAGGAAAAATAAACTGTGTATGTATCTTCAGAAATGGGATTTGGTGAAAAAGAAGGAAAATGATAAACAGATTGAAGAAAAAAAGTGCAAATTTTGAATCTTGCCACTTGCAGCTATTTACTTAAAGCATGAGACATGACAGAAAGACATCTAGATCAGACATGACTCAGAGTACGCAGATCTGGGCCATGTAATAACTAGTCCAGACACTTCTCATTCTCCCAGTTTGTATTAGTACTTACGTCTATCCACGAGCTCATAAAAGAGCTATTTTGAAATGGCTTTAGTGTCTGTAGAGCCTGAAGAATGAACAATGCCTCCCACTTTTTGTGATTATGAGTGCATATCAGTATGAAATGTGGGCTTGCAGAATCTTTATATATAAAACAAGCAAGCTGTGAATTGTAATAACAAGCACAAAGTGAAAGATGGTCTTCATTCTGTGTGAAGATCTCAGTTTTATGATACTGATGCACTGTTACGTGAGACATTACTTGTGTGATGAGAGAAGACTATGTTTGAAATCACAAGCAAGCAGCCAACTCTCACACACCAGCCTTCCTTTAGAGAGTGGAATTTCACGGTGAAATGCAGCAGTGTCTGAGTGGGAGGTAGCAGCAACATTTCTAGTCTGATTTTTCCTTACAAATAAACTGGAAGAAGCTTATCATTGCATTGTAATCATTGTAACAACTGACAATTAATTTTACTTTTGGGCCAAGAAGAAGCATGTATTTGCATCTACTCTAGGCTAATCCTGTTGTGTTAGACCTTCTAAGACTCAATTCTGGTAAAGCAGATTATTACTATATACTTGAACTAATGAACTCCACTTTATCAAGAACAAGCGCTCTTTGCACAGAAGTCATGAAGAATACATCTGTCCTCTCTGACTAAAACAGAGGTGCTGATATTGTTACTTCAAGTAAAATTGTTTGCTTTGCATAGTAGACAAGTTTCTTCAACTAGCACTTGTTTAAGTGCTTTTCTGCATCTGGGCCAAAATCAATAATTATAATACATTATAGGCCAAGAAGACCACATGAACAGCTGATTAACAGGAGGTGAGATTTGCTGCCATAAGCTTCACTAGGAGCATCTGAATGAGTATTTTGGTTTGCGAAGCCACTGCAGCAAAAGCCTAAAAGCCTGATGAATGTCTGATCAGCAGCACTGATTGACTGCAGCGCTTAATACTCTATACTATTTTCCAGCATGAACATAACTACTCCTGTAGTTAACTCATGTACCCTGTACTCTTGTACTGCAACCTCATGACTACTGATCACCTTAAGTGCTTATAGAATGATGGGTTCCAGGCTGGCAGAGAGGAGGAGTTGGTCAGGCAAAGGAATGATGCCTGCCTTGCTGTTCTGCATCATGTTCGAAGAAGTGCCAGACAAAGATGCTCTAAAAACAAGCCATTTTCAAGCCAGCGCCATTGTTCTATGGACACTGTCTGTGAGATGGTCTTTCACTTGCATATTGATACAACTGAAAAAAGTTTAACTTGAAACTCTGAAGAAGATAAATTGTTCTTAGTGTCTTTGTTCTTAATTCTGCATTTTGTCTGTCTGTTGATTAATCCTATACTTCTCTCTTTCTGAAATTATTTCTGTATTTCTGCTGCTTTTTTATATTAATTATTGTCATTTTCAAATAAGCTTTGTACCTGCTTTTGTTTTTCTCACAAAATATCTATGTAGAAGCTGCATGAATGGAACTTACTGTTAGACAAGAAAAGTTAACGAGTAACACTTGAAAGTTATCTTTCTTCTATTCACTTGAAAAAAAATATAATCATAAATAGTAGGCATAAGTGTATATACTTGTATTGTCTGTGAGCAAGATAGCTTAATTTCTTGAAAATACTAAATGCAGAGCTTTTGCCAGTCACATGGAGGAAGCACATGCTAGGAATGGACATCTGTGTAGGCTATAGATCCACTAAGCAGTTGAGTGATAATTAAGAAATGTTTGTTTACTTAATCACTTACTCTGGGAAAGCTTTTACTTGAAATATTATATTCATTGTCTGGCATTCAAAGTGGTCTATTGATCTTCCACAAATTATTTTGATTGTCTAGGAAGAACAAGCATGGCTGTGAAATCTGCCGGTGTAAGAAATGCCCAGAGCTGCCTTGTGGTAAGATCTGTCCGATGGGCTTCCAGCAGAACAATCATGGGTGTGTTATCTGCAAGTGTAGAGGTGAGTGTGAATGCAGTACCATCTTTATTTATAAGTTGTTTTCAAAACAGCTAGAAGTTGGAACAGTTAGAAAAGGAATACTACACAGTATGTATAAGAATTTAAACATAATAACTGATGAGAAGTTCTTTCCTCAAAGGAGTGTATTGTTTTACAGACTGGTTTTTTTTCATTTGTAGTATCTGTTCATCTCCACTTCAACAGACAGCTTCATTTGCATATCCATCTTCCATTGAAAAGTCACAAAGTCTGTTATTAAACAATAAAAATTAAATCAGGCCTTTACTGAAGATAAGCTGATAGAATTTCTTTTCTCTATAGCAGCATCTTAAATATTAAATTCTTTGCCATCGTCATTTCTTTATAAACTCCATTTTGAATTTAATAGATGCCTTGTATCCCATCTAATATTGGAATGCCATTTCTTGGACACTTTCCTTCTGACTTTATCCAGGAGTACTGGATACATTGCCTCCTATTGCCATGAATACATTGCCTCCTGACTGGGCACCACTGAAAAGAGTCTGACTCCATCTTCTTTACAGCATCCCTTCAGATGCTTGCACTAATGGATCACATACCCCATGGGCCTTCTCTTCTCCAGGCTGGACCTGGAGTCCCTGTTCTGTCAGCCTTTCCTCATATGAGACATGCTCCAGTCACTTCTTCATCTTAGAAGAGGTTCATTGGAAGGACTTATTCTATAAATACATCTCTGTTTCCTGCTTAAGAAGTCTGTAGTTTCCATGCGCAATGCTGGCTTACAAGTCTTCGAAAATAGACAATATTTACATAATATTTCTCAACAGAAGAGCTGGCAAACCCGGATTGTAGTTATCAATTTGTTCATATCTACCTAGAAATGAAAATCTCAACTGAACTTATATATAATTTGGAAAATCAGTTTTGTGGAAGGGAATATGTGAGTTATTTTTGCAATTTTTCTAAAATTTAGCAAATTTTAGGAGCTAAACTATATATTTGATCAATTAAAAGTGTTTTTAAGGTATAAGAGAATTTATATTTTTGCAAAAATAAAATTTCCTGTTCACAGAGTGATGGAGCAGCAATTGTGCTCAGTTCAGCAGCTCTTTTATTCTGTGTGTTTCAGAAAAGTATAAAAAGACTTGCAATTATTTTCTAAATATTTCTGCAAAAGGTTGTGTAAAATTTTAATAACATAGCAAAAATGCAGAATTAAACCACTCGATACCAAAACTAGTAATTATAATCAGTAGGACTCGACATTGACGCAGACTATGTTCATGGTGACCGATACCAATTCTTCTTAAAATTGTATTATTGAACAATGGAAAGAACTTACATGAATTAAGGTTGCTCTGGATGGAAAAGCTACTAACAGTAATGGCTGATTTAAAGAAGCATCCATATGTGGTAAATTTTTATATGTGCTCATCTCCCTGATCCTAATCGCCCTTTTCTGCTTTTCTTTGGTTCTTACATACTTTGCTTTCTAGCTATCAACAAGAAAGTTAAAATATTTTTGAATGTATGTAGTACATCTAATGATTTTTATTGATACCTTTTTAGCAGCTATTGTTTTGACATTATAAAAATGATGAAATAAAATGAAAAAAGACACGGGAATATGGAATTAAAAGAAGCCACCCAAGTCCCAGAAGATAGTGTCCCTGCAGTCCCAAGCAAACATGCAGTCATCTATTTCAGAAGGATCCCACATTATATATTTTCCACATGGTGTCATGTACTGCAGGCAATTTTATAAAAAGACTATAAGACTTCTAGTAAGAAATGCTACCAAAAAACTTTGCACCATGAGAAGCAGAGCGGTAGATTTTACTGATCTGAGCTGCAATATCTAAGATTTTTACTAGAAACAAAAACAGAATAATTGCTGAATGAAGTTGTTTCCATGTTCACATAACTTAATGTGTATCTCCATGTTCACCATCAACAATTTTTCTAGTTGCAATTATGCTTTGATGGAATTTATACAGGATCTCCTAGGTATGCAGTAATTGCATCCTAGACTATTCACAGCTCCAACTTGTTGGCCACAACTTAGGTCATATAATTTTTAAGTATATATATATATATTATATGAAGTATATATATAAAAATATAAATAATTTTCAAGTGCTTTCCTTAGGATTCAAAGATGCATTTTAAAATATAAAAAGCTTCTTAAAGTGACTTGATCCTCTCTCTAATTAAATAGTTGTATTCATTGTCATTATAACAGGATATCAAGCCGTGAATATATCAATTAAACATGAACATTAGTGACTCAAACAAGAATTAATAGAACAATCACCAGTATTTGGGGGGAGCTATAAATACTTGTTAAAATTTTCTCCCCAAATCCTTAAGAGGAAGGAATGGCTAAATCCCCTGCCTGTGCATAAGCTCCGCTTGAATTGCTTCTGCCAGAAACTGCTTATGCTAGGGTTAATGAAATTAGAACCATAGAAATACAAGACTGGGATAATGCCCTGAAAAAGAAGCAAAGCCATCGTCTGTCCCCACATACAATCAAATGTGTCTAGATAATCCTTGACAGATGTTTGTGTAAGGTTTCATTTCTTAAGAACCTCGAATCTCAAAAACTCTGCAAATAGCGTGAATAATTCTTTTTCTATGGCTATCAATAGTAAAAAAATAATTAAAAAAAACCCTAATATTCCTTTCTGCCTTTCAACAAATTAAACCAATTACTTCTTGTTCCATGCTTGGTGGAGATAAAGAACAGCTAATCACCATTCTCTTAAAATTCTTACAGTACTTAATATATTGCAGACAAAGTCCCTAAATTTATTCTTTTCTAAGTCAAATAAATGCAATTCTTTTGATTTCTTATCACATTTTGAAAACGAGATATTGGAGTTTTCCTGCACTACTTTACTGTAACTCAGATTGAACTCCCCTTCTCTGCCCGGGGATTGTGTTGCTGATTTTGAGCTACTTTAATTTGCAGGTTGTCTTCAACCACATACTAGTGTGGTCTAGTGCCACATACTAGTTATCTCCAATTTGTATTTGAACATTTGGTTTTTCCTTTCAATGTAATATTTTTTGTTTGTTTGAGTTAGAAACTTAAATCTGAACACAACTTTCTTATTTTGTCAATTTAATTTTGAAAATCTGTCTTCTGAAATCTTTGCTGTTTCTAAGTATACTCCAAAATTGTTAAACAAGATATACTTAATACTTTAGGAAAAAAAGTCTGTGTCAGCTGCTTAAAAATATTTTTAAAGAAAGGATATTTCAATCTAAGACTTTTATGTGTTGATACTGTTTTAATGTAAAATAGTATTTCGCTCGTGTATTGCAAATAGGAATTAATATATCATCTCGGATGTGGTGAAAAAAGTGTGTAAGTTTACCTGTGTATAAAGTATAATATTTAAAGTATTTCTGTTCATGCAATGAAGTGAAGTCTCTAGTTTAAAAGTATTTTTCCTATACCAGGGCTTTTATAGCAATTCACAAAATAGTATACTAATACATACAGTTCCTGTGTATTTGGTTCTTAGATGTTCATCAAACCAACTTAATACCTTCTGCTTGTGGTTCTTAGACCACCCTACATAGATACTCCACAGCTTAAGAATTGATGGTCTAAATGCAACTAAAATAAAATTGCTAAAAATAAATGTTAAAAGTGCATCTTTTTTAACAATTTTTTTTGAAAGGAGTAGCTTAATACAAATAACTTTATGTAGGTAACAGCTGAATATGATTGTTGTCCACTGAAAAGAAGTCGCTTCATTTACTAGCTGATCCTAAATCCTGCTCTGTAAGGATGAATGTTAGATTTCTCAGTGATTCGCTTGGCCCATCAACAAACTCGTTCAGCCCTGTTAAATACCCCTTATGATAAATGACTTCATCCTCCCTTGCCCAACTGTGTGGAAGTAACACAGCAATCCAAGCTACAAGAGTTTCAGTATAGTAAAACCTGTGAACAAGTGATAAAACCATCACAAGAGTTAACTTCAAAATATCCTGTATCATAATAACTAATATTTTCTCTGATATAATTTCTTAGATATTTCCAGTTGCATAATTCCATCAGAAGTTATTTGTAATTTCAATTATCATACATATGACCATCCTTAATTCTTGAAAAGATTTTAATATTCTGCTGTCAGATATTAACATTCTAGGTAATGCAATATACTATAATATTTTTAAAAACTCTGCTTCATTTCAAATATACTTCATATTTTCTACCTTTTCCTTCTCTTATCTTTTTTCCATTTTTCTTCATTACTTAGTCAATACTACATTTCTTTAAAGTAATGTGAATGTAACAGAAAGAAGTGATTATTCTTTCCAAATAGAATCAAACACACCTTACTATACCTTTTAACTCTGTATTGTGTGCCCCTTGGGTTTATTTTATTTCTAAGTGTAAATGATAGAATCACTAGTCACTTAATTTTACATGTGCTTTTTAAATAAATGCAGTCTAGGCCTGAAGTATTTATATTTTTTCAAGCAACAGATTCTTATCAGGCCACTGCCTTTTCCTTTGATTTTATGCAGAGGCAACAGCTTCTCTTATGCCTCCAGTTAAAACAGGCTCTTGCCTGTCCATGGATGGGCGCCGACATGAAAACGAGGAGAGTTGGCACGATGGCTGCAGGGAATGTTACTGTCACAACGGGCGGGAGATGTGCGCCCTCATCACCTGCCCTGTTCCCAATTGCGGCAACCCCACCATACACCCCGGCCAGTGTTGCCCATCGTGTCCAGGTAACGTGATTTTTTCTGTATGCATTGTAATTGGGTATTATTCCAGGAACAAGTTTTGGTTCTTTGTACATGAAAATAATTCTCGTACATCATTTAGTAATAAATGTACCTGTACAAATGTTCTGTACCCATGTCCAACATAACAAATGGCTTTCACTAATATCTCAGACAGAAGAGATACTTAAATGCGTATGTATATTATGGAAACTAACTTGTTATAATATCTCTGAGCTTGAACTTTTTAAGAAATACTGTTTGTGTATTAGCTATTGTAGCAAATAGATACTCATAAACAATTTTCTATTATCTATAATAGCAAATATTGTAATATACCATTAGGTTTTGTCTTTTTTTACATGGAGTTTCAACAAAATGATACATATTCCACAATATCTCAAAGGCATACATTCTAAAACAGATGTCTTAAGTAATTGAACATTATGGTTCTGTGTTCTCCATGAAAGATCCTGTGCCATCTGTAGCAGAAGTGGGTTTTTTTGTTGTTGTTTTTTTCTTTTTTTTTTTTTTTTGCATAAGCAATTATGATGACCATATTTGAATGCAACACTTTAATTCCCATCTAGGAAATGAAAATAATCTGTGAAAGAATTTTTCTCTTTCCAGGAGAAATTTTTCTCTTTCCAAGAAAATTTTTCTCTTTCCAAGAGTGGCTAGAGGTACAAGATTAACAACCTCTGCCTTCAGACCTGTAACTGCAATGTTTCGTGTGCTAAATAGATAAACTTTCTAATTCAGTGATATTGTTTATGCCTTTATTGGAAGTTATATTTTAAGAAGGGAAAAAAAGGCTCAGAATGAATAATAAAATAATGGTAAGAAAGCACTGGCAGAATTCAAGCAATTATGTGGGTGGTATTTTTTTGTTTGTTTGTTTTTTGTTTTTTGTTTTTTTAACTGAATGAGAAGTACAGGAAGTCCTAGGGACAAAATAAGCAGGTAAATATTCCTTCTGGAACTGACAGTGTCATCCTCCCCAGGACCTTAGATAATAAATCCTACTTAGACAAATGGTAATTTCCGGTCCAATTCACTCCTCATGGTAACTTGAGAAACAAAGTGACCAGAAGGATGTAGGATTTCCAAAGAAGTGCTTTCTAGCCTGCCACAGAGTGAAGCACTGTTGTGCTCCCAGTTGTGGAGACTGGGAATGCCATGTCCCTACCTGTGATCCCTGCAATTCCGGTGCCAGCCACAGTGCTGCTTTTGGCCGTGCCTTTCGTGGAAGACTGCAGCTGCTGAGGCTGAGCTTCAAACATAAAGCTCATGTTTGCCTCATTGCAGGAAGACGAGTGTAAGAGATCATGCTATACTTCTGCTCATTTTAATACTCAGAAAAATCTAGCATTTCAGTTAGCCAGAGCACACCTACCATAATAGAGATCTGAAATCACAGCTGACCTCAAACTTTTCTGTAGCCTCTGCTGTGCTTCTAATGCTTCTGGAATAGTCACCTTCATCTCCATTACCTGCACAGACAGCACCAGTGCTCTGAAACAAGGTTTTAACACATGTTCCCTTCCCTGTTCATGTTAGATTAGAAGCTGTTCACTTCTCATGGATGAAATTCCTGGTTGATTCTGAGCACCAGCAATGTTGTTCAGTTGTCAGAAAGAGTAGTTGCTTACCCAGAAGTTTCCATTTCTTTAAGGCACAGTATCTATATAATTTTCTCTGCCTGGCTTCCTTCCCAGCTTTCAGAGTACAGATCTTTTAGATTCTGTGTTAGCAAAGGCATATATGGTGGAGCGCTTACAATGCTAGGGCAGATTCACACTGTAAAAGCAGCTGTGCATAGGAGAGTATGTGAAGTAATATGGCCAAATTAGTCTTAAGGGTTTCTGTTTCCCCCACTGAGGTCTTTTGTTTGTTACTGATATTTCCAACTTTATTTGGCAGTGTGTCGATTCCCCACTTATCATGGTAAGTGAACGTCATGGTTTTCAGTAAATAGGGATGTAATTTGGAAAGGGGAGATTGTGAGCACACCAGATGAATATGTCCGATATAAGAATATTGAAGTAATCAGCAGTGCCTGATTTCAATTGCGTTGTTAACCTGTTGACCAGGGAAAAGGCATCTCACAGAGGTGTATTTTCTCTGACTGAAGAAAGTGTTTACATTCATTCTCATGGCTTCAAAGGTAATACTCCAGTCATAAACATTCACACTCTTTTTGTGGGTTTTGCTTTGTTTGTAATGAAAGGGGAGATTCTTAGCATTCTGTGTCAAATTTTACAATAATGGCATTGCAGAAAGCACCGTGCCTGATGGCTGCATAAAAATGCCTTTTACTCACTTATGCTTTCACATAAGCAAAGGGCACAAACTTCATTCTCCAGAAAAATACTGTGATACTAGGAGTGCAAATAGAAGTAAAAATGCTCATAACTGTTGGCTACATGAGTAACTAGAGGAACTTACCCATTTAAATTTTCTGCCTTAAACAAGATATGTGGTTTACGATGATGTTCATGTTAGGTTTATCTGTTAGATGAATAGTAGAGCTGGATCTCCAGAAGATGCTTTAGAGCTGCTGACTTTATCTAGAAGGTGCTTTCTTTTCCCCTGTCTTCATAAAGAGGAAGCTGAGTTCTTAACGTAGGCACTTAACTTACTTGCCTAATATTAGATGGGTTGAATCCAGTGTGATAGCTTCAATTCATTCATTTGTAAGCCTGGAACTCGATGTTGCAGCATGCAGCTTTCAAAATCTTGGTTTATGTAGTCACCTAAAGTCTGATATTTGAGGTAACTTGATTCTTGTGCAAAGTCCATGAAAAACAGTTAATTGAGTTAACTCCATGTCCAAAACAAACCAGCATGTTAAACTGGCAGCCAGCTGGAGTTAGAAGACTCTAGAGGTGCATATTGGTTTTCATTCCCGTATCTTCTCTGTGGCACTAGCTACCGCCCCACAGAAGGCATTTCTTTTTTTCATTTAAAACACAGCAATAGGTAAAAAGAGAGTTGCCTTCATTTCCATAATATGGAAATGGTTGGAGAATGGTTGGAATGGTTGGAGAGCGCTCATGCTTAATATGGGAAGCAGTTTCAATTCCTTTCTTAATTTAGGTGAAGCCAAATCTTATTTTCTTACCTCCCTACTTGAAAACTGTGTGAGTCTTTATCCATGCTTCTAGAGCTAATATAATTAATTGTGTGAAAAGGAATTAAGGTTCACTGGGTGAGACATAGCCACAGGGATTGGTAATCTACATGCTGTTAAGATCTCTTTGGGGTTCAGTTTTTACTTCAAACACTACATATGATTTTATATGAAACAGTCATGAGATAAAGTACATCCATGTATTTTAAGTACCTTGTTTCTGTTTCTTTTTATCTGGCATCAAGTGCTTCTGACTCAACTCACTTGAGATGCTTATGCCAGACCTTTTTTTTCTGAAATGCCAAGAATGCTTAAACTTCTCTCAGATTTATATATTTTACATATACATATATAATATAAATATATACACACTTATATATATTTATTTATATTCTCAGATTGATTCATGTCCATTTTTCACTCTTAATGAAACTTTCATCTTTATAGCTGTTTTTTTAGGATTTTTGGGTCTTTTTGGTCCTAATATTACCAATAATATCAATGAGAAATTAGTGATGGTTAGGGATATTTGTTACACGGCATAGTCTCCATTTATTTTTATTTGCTTGTCTTTACAGATGAAATAATTGTGCAGAAGCCAGAACTCACTAGTCCATCTATTTGTCATGCTCCTGGTGGGGAATACTTTGTTGAAGGCGAGACGTGGAATATTGATTCTTGCACACAATGTACATGCCACAGTGGACGTGTCCTTTGTGAGACTGAAGTCTGTCCCCCTCTCCTTTGTCAAAACCCTACACGCACACAGGATTCCTGCTGCCCACAGTGCCCAGGTAAATAATACCAACCAACTTTCATCTTAGCCCTTAGGTACAACATTTATATGTAAGGGATGTTGTGGTTCTGAAGTTTGAACTCTCCTCTTTGAAGACAATCTCATAATGTAAGAGTTGCATGAGAACCAGCATCCATAGTTTGAAAGTTTATGAAATACACGCTGGCTTATTTTTGGAAAAACACAGGATTAAAGAAGTGTTGGAAATAATTAGAGTGCTAGGCAACTATAGACTTGTCTCTTTTCATTTCTGTATGTTTTGTTTTCAATTGACCTTTTTTATTACTATCTATCTTGTCTGTTTGGGATTTCATAACAAAAATGCTTCTGCTTGTTTTTACCTCCTTCTGGCATGATTTGAGAATGACTTGAAAGTAACTGCCTGATATCAAAGCATTCCACCCCTCCAGGTGTGCCAGCTTCCTCACAAACTACCCCACAATGTCAAGAAAACAATATTTGCTTTCCCTAGGAGAGAGATGCTATTATAAATAAGCATGAATTCATATTTTATGTAGCAAATGTTGGAGTTCATTACTGTGGAAAATTAGTGCAAATTCAAGAATTCTATGTAAGCTCACAGAGAAGATAGTTTTGCCTTTATTAAAAACAAAATTCAAATACTTCACATCAAAAGGCTAACTTTTGCTATTTCTACCACATTTTTTTCCTCACTGACAAAATATTTTTAGTGAAAAAATTAGTCAATTTTCCTAGCTTTATTTTTTTATTGTTGTTAGCAACAATAAATATTTGTACAACTTATCCTCAAAATAAGTTATGGAGTAGTGATCTTTCTTCACTGGCTATATAAGGAGCTTGATCTCTCTCGACTTGGGCAGTAAAACTGGAAACCTGATCTCAGTCCATTTATGAATCCTTCCTTCTCTTTCTTACATGTTCACTGTGCACATACAATAGTAATTCTTGGTCCATAATGCCTTAATTAATGCAAGTCCACTAAAATTGAGATAGAGCCCTGTCAATCTCCATGTGTTTCTCCACATCATAGGACTAATACATAGTTAGTTGTGTTAGTTGTCCAGCGATGAAGACAAGAGCTGCATGATAGCTTTGGACTTGGCAACACTCCCAGTTCACGGACTTGAACTGATAAGGCAGAAGCTGGGATTCAGATTTTAAATTTAAATGTGAAAATGGTCCAGTGTGTTAGGATTCCACTGCAGTCATAGGCTCATAAAAACACGCATGTCAAGTGAATTCTTTATGGCAAAAATGTCAGAGAAGCAGGTTATTCTTGGTTAAATAACTTGCTCTGTTTATATTTACAGATGAGCCTGTCCAGCCTTCTTCTTCAAGCAATGAGAGCATGCCCAGTTACTGCAAAAATGATGAAGGGGATATTTTTCTGACAGCTGAGTCCTGGAAGCCCAATGTGTGCACTAGCTGCATTTGCATGGATGGTGTGATTAGATGCTACTCGGAGTCTTGTCCACCAGTATCCTGCGAGAGACCTGTTTTGAGAAAGGGACAGTGTTGTCCTTATTGTATTGGTGAGCAAATAGAAATAGTTTATAGCTTGCTGTTCCTTTTGGGGAAATAAGAAGTTGTATTTCCTATTTTGAATATGTATCCCTGATTGAAGTTTGTATCTTTAGTTGGACCAAAGAGCAGAGTCTGCATAGGGAGCTGTCAGGATCATATTTTGCCATTTTAAGGTAGAAGTGCAAGAAGATGTAAATATAATTTGCATATCAACCTGAGATGACATCCTGCTAAAAACTTGCAGTTGGTAATTTAGCTTAGTAAATGAAAACATTTCTTTAAAATATTTTAGTTTTTAAAAATACCAGATAGCACAAATTTTATGTGATTATTATGACATAGAACTGCAAAGAATTATTAGAACTGCAGAAGATACATTATGAAGTACTATGAAATATATCCATTTAATGGAATAGACAAGTGTTAATAAAGCAATTGCAATACAGTGCAACATTGTGGAATGGAAGTGTCTGATGCAAAAGATGTAATGGACTTGATAAAATTAAGTCATTGTAATATTTATAAGAAAGCTTTCAGAACTAATTTCCATAACCTTCATTTCCAAAAGCAGTAGGGATATATTCAGTGAACAATAATGTAATTAAAAAGAATAGCATAAAATTGATGGGCTTTGAGAATTCTTAACTGAACATGTGATTCAGCTTGTCTGTGTATAAACAGTGATTCATCCTTGGAGCCATCTGCCAGAGCACTGTGAGGTGCTTTCAAATGTGTAACCTTGATGAGCTATTGACATCCTTAACTTGCTGTTTCTTAGTGTTCTTTTAGTATCTTGAGAACTATAAAACACCTCTTGATAAAGTCTTCCTTGACATTTTTATGTAATAATTGATAAAGTGTTCAGTAGGTAAAATCTTTAGAAAGGTCTTTATTTATTGCAGTTTCCTAAATTATGCTGGTTTTTAGCACTATTTTATTCTGTTTCCTTCTGGATACAGATCATAAGAACTTCTAACAAGAACAATATAGATTTAAGTTTAAAATACCGCAAGCCTTGGATGCTTTCTTTGTTTTTCCAAGTCTTCAAATTTGTCCTTCAGGAAAATGACCTCCTACTTCAGAGAAGATAAAGAGATACCTGTTTGATAAGGCTAGTCTTAAGTGGAAAACAGCAAAGACTCAATTACAGAACCAAATGTAGTTGATTCACTAATGAAATGAGAGGAGGCTTGAGAAAAGACAGGTCGAGCTGTGTACTGTCTCCTGTATGTGGATTTCTCAATGCACTTCTGCATTGCTCCCACAGAGCTAGTGGTGTTGTGGCCTCCATCCTTTTCCTGCATTTGTGCTCCCACGCAATAGGCACCTTGCAGTCAAAGGGTACAGTGTTGATATTCTGATTTTGTCCTTGTTCATCCTTCTAAAAAGCACTTACTAAGTGTTGAATTGTTATGTATTTACAAACTGGTCCTTTCTTCAAGTACTCTGGAATGAATTCACCTTTCTTCAGCCTTGATAGTTTAGAGTTGAAGGTAATGTTATTACCTTAAATAGGATTGCCTAGGAAAATGAAGGCAGGAACTGTGTTTTTCAGTCATGCCTTTAAAAAAAACTAATTTCTGCTGTGTTTTGATGTCATAATTTCATCTACAAATCATCTTTCTCTTGCATAAGGCAAAAAAAGGAGAAAAAAACTCAGACTAGTTATACATTTATTAAAGAAGCAAACAGGCATTTCTATAAAACATGTTTCTGAAGATGTGGAGAGTCTTGTAGCTATCTCTAGGATTTCTCCGTTCGCTGTCACATAACTCCTGTGTTTTGGAAAAAGATAGTGTTCGTATGGAAGTGGCCATTGCAACTGATCACGCTGTTTTCCTTCCCCAGAAGATACAGTGCCGAAGAAAGTCGTCTGCCACTTCAATGGGAAGACCTACGCCGACGAGGAGCGCTGGGACATCGACAGTTGCACCCACTGCTACTGCCTGCAGGGCCAGACCCTCTGCTCCACTGTGAGCTGCCCACCCCTGCCCTGTGCTGAGCCCATCAACGTGGAGGGAAGCTGCTGCCCCATGTGCCCAGGTAATACGATGTGGCCCACAATATTGTGGTGCTGTTTTCCAAAACTGGTGGGGTTTTGTTTTGCTTAGCCTTTTAAACTTTAGTCCACATTGAACACTGTCTAAGAGACAATAGGGATTTTAGTGTAAGGATTCAGGCAAATGACTATCCTTAAAAGACAGGAAAGCCATACACAAATGTATAAGTGTGGACCCTCCAAAATTGGCCCTGTTTGTCCCTGATCTCTTGCCCCTGCTCCATCGAAAAGTATTAGTAAAGTAGGCAAATCAGTGTTTTACACCTCTGCTGATCCACTTATTAACATTTCTGCCTCTTCAGAATCTGATTACTTCTCAGATACTACATTGCCATAGTTATCATTTTAACTTGGCTGAAATGCAGTATGCAATTTCTAGGTAAAGGGGACCCAAGAATCGCAACTCCTGTTCAATTCTAGTCTTGACATATTTCTGCAGGTGTTTGCTCTTATTTCATTCAGCTGGTAATAACTTCCAACAGAAAAGAATCAGGGAGCTTCAGCAGTACCTTCTCTTGAATGTTTCCTACTTTGGGAATTATACAAAAAGAAAGTCAAAAAAGCCATTAGTGTCAATTAACAATCAGCTGTGAAATGTAGCTCTTCCCATGGCCTTTTTTTATTGTTAAAGTATCACAAATGAGCTAGGCTACAGTGAAGCATATATTCTGAAATGGTGTTTTCAAAGCCATCTGTGTTCACACGGCATAATCATTCTGTTCACATTAGGATAATAATAGCAGCAGCTATGTATGCTGCATATGGTATGAACCAGTGGAAAATCCATAACGCACACTTAAATCTTGGCAATCCTCTCAATTTGTGATGATGCTGTGTAAAATTTAAAACAAAATCCCGTGTCACTAATGGTGTGAAATCTAAAGCAAGTGAAGGCATTCATATGACAACTGCTAATATCCTATCACATTTTATCAATTAAGAGCAACACTAGAAAGTAAGACGTCTGGAGATCATGAAACAATTTTATCTTATATCTCTTATCTTTATTTTGCAGAGATGTATGTACCGGAACCTACTAACATCCCCATTGAGAAGACAAATCATCGAGGAGACGTTGAATTGGAAGTACCAAAGTGGCCAACACCAAGCGAAAACGACATCATCCACATTCACAGAGGTAAGATCTGATGTGATCTGGGCTAACTTAAATCTTAAATCTGTGTTTATTCCCAATATTTTAATGCATCTACTCGAAAAGTTCTATGTACTGCATTGGGGGAAAAAAAAGGTAGGCATGCTAGAATGTTCTACAGGGCAGTAAGTGTTATATGCATTTGGCTTTGAGTAGAGATGAGTCAGACCATTAAAATACATTTCTGCAATTTGGTCTCTTTATCACTACATCCTCAGCCTGGAAGAGACATCTGTGTTGGTATGATAGTGTTCTATAAATTTATGAATGTCATAAAGTGATGAATGAGGGTTGATTCTGCAGTTTCTGTAAAAGCTGGGAAGCTGCTATCAAGCCACTGGAGTAGGTTAAACTTGATTTAATATATTTGACATTCTTACATTGGAAAAACAAAACCAGGAGAATGGATAGCACAACTTAACATACATCACAGAAGAACTTAAGGGGAATGCACATCAGGTACAACGTGACATAGGCTAATAAAGTTTTTAACTAGGTAAATCCATCTTTTGTTTAGAACTGGTCTGAAATCATTATTCCAGATTAGGAGGAAAAAAATGGTGACACAGTTTTCATTAACTTTCTTTAATTAAATAACTTCTCTCATTTTTCAATACAAGACTCCTCTTTTAGAGCCTTTTCCTGGATAACATAATCAGTATATTAGGTACTAGCTTTTAGTTGTTCCAAGTATAAAAAAGGTGATGCTTCAGGAGGTAAAATACAAATTTACTTGAGTGATAAGGTCTCTGACTGGTACTTCTATAATTGCATTTTTCCACATGGTCCAGGCAACTCCATCCTCTAAGCAATGGTAATGTGTGTCTTGCAGACATGAGTCACCTGCAAGGAGAGTTCCGAGGCGGCAGCGGGCCGCATCCCAGCGACGACGCATCCGTCAGCTCTGTCGCCTTGGTGACGATTCCCATCATGATCGCGCTCTTACTCATCATAGTCCTCCTGCTCGTCAATCAGAAGAAGCAGTGGATTCCCGTGTCCTGCTACAAGGCTCCCACAAAGGTGCGGTGTTAATGCCTAGTCCTAGGGTTTTCACTGCTCCAGGAAAACAAGACCAACTAGAGCAGTGTGCAGGGTGCATCTGAATTCCCAGCACAAGAACACTCCTGAATCGTTTTCTCCATGTGTCTTCAACCATTTTACATCGATCAGATAGTGCCAATTTATTTAATCTCCTAAATTACTTTTTAGTTGTCAAAAGAAAAACAGTTTCCTATTGTATATGGTAAAAATCACTATATAGAAATTAAACTCATTAAAAAAAAAAAAAAACTCCCTAAAACGAAACCCTCCCCTGTACCTGCAGTTACACAGTTAGGAAATAGCTTTCATGTTTGGCAAATGCTATATGACCTCTCTGCAAAGTCATATGACTTGACAGATGTTTATGTGCTCTGCCACTGTGGGCTATATATTACGTCTTAAATAGCTCCATCTACTATAATATTTTGTGCTTAGCCTATGAGAGAATTGCACATGATGACAAAATACCTTGCTAACATGGAGAAATACAATATATGCCACATTTCTCTTATTTTCTTAACATTTTTTAACATTTTACACCATACACATCAGGTATGCAGTAGATTTGTCAGGAAAAAAAACTACCTGCTCCACTGTTGGGCAGCTTTAGTGTACATCTGATATAACAGCAGGAAAAGCGAGAACTACTAACATATTTTTTTCTCATTCCTTAAAAACAGACAGGGATTAGAAAATAAAAATTGCCATCAACTCAGTACAGAAAGATTACAGAAAAGATGTTTGAAATGATAGTTGGCTATTAATGGCTGGCCCTGATTCCACATAGTAAGCAAGCTCTTTGCACTTCCTACTTTCTGAGCCAACTTCCATTAAGCTCACTGAGCCCGAGGACTTCTGTGTAAATCTAGTTCACAGAATCTTTGAAGAACACAGGGTAAACTGGGAAGAATTTAAATATATATATATATAGATATAAACCATTTTATTTTAACTTTGGAGAAAAAATCCTGAAGGATTACTGAATGTGTGGTGCTAGGTTAATAGAGTACAACTTAACCATTCCTTCTGGGCTGATTTCCATAGAGGAGGAAAAATGTGGTGCCAAAAGAGGGTGCTGGTCTGATTCTGGGCCTTGGCATAAACTTCACCAAGTTTAATAAAAGTCCAGACTGCTTTTTCACCAATTATTTCCTTTGTGTGTGGCAGCTTGTACCACAAATGTGTTTTCATTATGGTTGTAATACAGAAATCTTCAAACGGCTTTAATGTTCCTCCTTTTCTAACAGCCCTCTTGCCTGAACAATCAACTGGTGTATGTGGACTGCAAGAAAGGAACCATGGTCCAGGTGGACAGTTCTCAGAGGATGCTAAGAATCGCAGACCCAGATTCAAGATACAGTGGATTTTACAGCATGCAGAAACAGAACAACCTACAGGCAGATAATTTCTATCAAACAGTTTGAAGAATTGCACCCTTGCCACAGATTTAAGAAAGAGCGAGAGAGGGAGAGAGAGAGAGAGAGAAAGAGAGACTAAGTCTGCTATTAATAAAACTAGAATTGTGCACTTGCTTAGTGGATTGTATTGGATTTGTGACTACATGTACAGCTCTAAGACCTTACTGGGATGAGCTCTGACTCCTGCAATGTGCCAGAAAAAGCATTCCTACTTTTCCTTGAGATAACTGACCAAGTGTTTTCTTAGAACCAAAGTTTTAAAACTTATTAAGATGTATTTGCTTGTAACATAGCTCTAGAGGTTTTTGGGGAGGGGGAATTGGAAGCTGGGGGTAGGCAATGAGATAAAAGGCAGCTTCAGAGAAGAAAAGCTGGTCGTGCCTGGCTGCCCAAGAAAATGAGTACAGAGTGTTACTGAGCAGCAGGATGGTGGCTTTTCTCGCTGCTCTGAAACTGCATCTGTTGAAGCAAAGTCTAACCCTAGATGAAAAAAGAAAAAAAAAAATCTGTTTTTTTTTTTAAATTTTGTTTTGTTTTGTTTTCCAGCTGTTGCTACAATAATATACTCCTAGAACAGAACTTGTCACATCACAGGTGTGGTGTAGCTGCAAATATTTTTCTATATGATGAGAAGCTGCAGTAGTTAATGAAATAGCAAGGAAAAGGTTATAGCAGAAA
Source organism: Nothura maculosa (assembly GCA_032353885.1). NCBI lineage: Eukaryota > Metazoa > Chordata > Aves > Tinamiformes > Tinamidae > Nothura > Nothura maculosa. Next base: position 2,788,213 of record JAUBOD010001075.1, on the reverse strand, counting down.
ATAAAGGGTGGGTTTATTAAGGATGTATAAAATTATACCTTGTGCTGCTTTTTGTTTTTATTTTTGTTTTCTTCAAAGCTGATTGGCTAGATTAGCCTGACTTTGGCAGAGTTAGCAAATGACTGAGGCCTAAGTAATTCCTGATATGAGCACTGGATCTTTTTGACAGCAGTATTGAAGGAAGGAAGGAAAAGTCAAGAACACCATGCAGTTCCAGGGGCTTTTGTTTGTTTGTTTTGTCTGTTGTGGTTTTCTTTTGTTATTTTGTATCAATCTCTGGTTGTTCATACAGGAGAAGGAAAAATATTTTTGTTGGACAAAGCTCTTGCTTAAAAGAGAGTAAAAAAAGAGACTGTTTTAAGGTTGTTGTTTTTTTTTCCTGTTGTTGTTCTTATTTACTGGTATGCAGAATTAGAAACTACTTCCATGCTAGGAAGCTGCTTAATTTTAATTGTATATTACTCAAGCACCTTTTTTGAAGCTCAGAAAAAAAAAAAAGAGGAGATCATGCTTCTTTAAACTTTAGCATTATAGGAATATTTATGTAAATATAATTATGCTAAAAAACAACAAAAAGTATTTGTATGTTTGTGTATATATGATATGTATATACACAGGCACGTAGGTATGTATGTAGGTATGCACATGTATACCTAGGTGCATGTGCATATACACTATACATATATACTGTATATATAACGCGCTTATATATACAGTATATATTTTTCTATTTTTTTTTCTTGTTGAATGTATTTTTATCTGAGAGAGATTTTACCCAGAGCAGAAACAGCTAAACAGGCATTCCATATCAGTGCTTGGTCGCTCGTGAGTTCAGGCAAGACAAGGAAAGAGCATCTCATTCTCCGTGCAGCGGGACTCGGTGGGAACGCGTCCGTGCGAGCGAGCGGGTGCGCGGGCACCCTCGTGCCGGCCCGTGCACAGGCCGTGCACCAATGCGGCAGGAAGCGTCGCTCTTGCTACTTGCTACATTTCAGGGTGTTTCTTATTTTTCTTTTCCTGCTTAGCCTTAAGAAGGCTTTTTAATGAATGCATTGGCTAGAGACACTGATGACAATATACATGCAGCACTAATCAGCTCCTTAGAATGACACCGTCAGCTCCTGGATTTTATTTTTCTCTGTTTTGTTTCTTTTGTTTATTTTGTTTTTGTGGTTTTGTTTTTTTCTTTTTCTTGTTTGTTTTTGTTTTTTCAAACAATTGTTTGAAACAACTACTGGAATATTGTCCACATTAAGCTGGAAGTTTGTTGTAGCTTGCCTCATTTATAACTCTGACTGTATTATACAATGTTAACTTTCCAAACAGGTCTTGGCACTTTTATACTAATTACCCATTTGTGCATTGCCTTTTTTCTTTTACAAATGCTTGTCATGAAAGACACAGATACCCAGTATGCTTAATGTGAAAAGAAAATGTATTTTTTGTAAAGGAACTCTCAAGTATTGTTGTAAATACTTGGTCAGAGGTTGCTGAACTTTAAAACTGAAAAAAAAACTAATTTATTATTATAATGACCTAATTTATTAATCTGAAGATTAACAATTTTTTTTTTGTTTTAGAATATCAAAAAGGTGTTCTAGCTGTTTGCATCAAAGAAAAAAAAAGTGTATCATTAAGGGTCAACATTTTTTCTGCTTATATAACTCCAGTTTCCAAACACAAATAAGAAAAAATGTAGTCTCCCCAGTGTTTTGTACTCAATCTGATATCGAAACAGAGATGTTTCTGTCCAGTTACTGCAAAGATTTTGTCAAGACAAAACATCCATTCCTTGCATAAGAGTAAGCAGTCTTTATCCAGAATTGTAAATGCTTGCTTTTGTTTTACAATCAAGGCCATATTCTGAAAATATTAGCAGGATATAGGACATGGTGTAAAATGTTTTTTATTATTATTATTATTTTATTATTATTATTTTAAAGATATGATTTATCCTATGTGCTGTATCCATTACACTCTTTTACTTTGGTTCCTGTTGTGCTCTTGTAAGAGAAATGCAAATATAATTTTCTGAAAAATAGATGCATATGTGGCACTCGGAGTGCACTGCGGTTCAGCAGATTGCTTGTTTACTTTTTTAACTGTAAGGCGGTTTCTTGTAATTTGGCTCTTGGCAGCACAATAAAAAAATTTTAAACCTATCAGTGCATGTGTTCTAAATGTTCATTCCTATTATTTCCCTAAAGTGGCCCTTGAGGTATTAGTTTTTATCTTGATTTTAATTTTCCCTTCAGGGAGGAATTGATGTGTCATCAAGCTGACCTGAGTCCAGAACAATTTGGGAAATGTATAGGAAAATAGTATTTCAAAAACTCTTGCTTCAGTTAAGGAAAGTTCTGAATTTTACATGGAGAAATTTTCACCTTCACCTTGTGGAATTCCGAATAGTTCCAAAACACAGTAAGTACCTCTCAAAGTTGTACTCTGCCATCTGGCCTAACCACAACGATCATGCAGGTCACAGACAGTCGTGTGAGGCTCAGGCTTAAAGCCTCTTCTGTGGGTCCTGGAGATGTCTGTACTACCAGAGGCCTGCTTAAACTCTCCTTTTATGTTTGGCTGTTTGTCTTTTCACTCATTTGTTTTTGATGCAGGGAGTGAGGAGAGCTGCAGCAGCAGCAAGAGGGCCAGAAATCTCCCCTAAATTTTGTCATGCCAAAAGAAACGAGGCTAGGCTTTGCTACAATCAAAACAGAAAAAAAGAATATATATATATATGTGTGTTAAAAAATTAGACCAAATAAAATGTCTAGGGTGGAACATTATCCACTATTCACAAAGGTGGTGAACTGTGCTGAACTGTGAAGGTATGTCCTCAACAGAGACTGAAGACTTAAATAAGATATCAGGAAGATGGAACAGAACAGAAAACAACGTAGTGCTGATATATTAAGTCCACGATTCATCCCTATTGGAATACTGGCGGTATTCCTGCCTCCCTCACCCTGCTTGCAGTGTCAGACGGGTGGATACCTGGAATGCCAGCGCACACCAGGGTGGGTGGCTTTTGGAGCAGTAACTGAGCAGGAATGGGACCGGATCCCTCCCACGGCACCCAGAAGCCCAACCAAGGCGGCTGTTTTCCACTTTCTCGCTCTGCCACAATGGCAAGGGGGGGGAAGTATGAAAAGAAAGCAGGAAAATACAAGAAGCTGAACATCTTATGTTTGTTACGGACTTTCTTTTAAGTTGAGAAATTTCTTGGCACAGTTGTTGAGGAGGCCAAAACTTCACAGCACAGCAGAACAAAAATGTCCTAGAATTTTTTTTTTTTTAAAAAGCCTAGATAAAAATAACCCATTGCATATATAGACATAGCATAAAGATAGCGCAGGAGGTGTCACTGTGGGCCGGTTTACGCCTGTGGATGGCTGGATCGTGGCAACAGCCCAGCCCCGCTCACCCCTCGGGTACCCGGTCACAGAGACGAGACAGCCCGTTCCCCCTGCCCCTTCCCTCCCTCGCACCCCCGGTCGGAGGCTCCATCGCCCCTCGCTCCGCGCCCCAGGGCAGCGGTCGAGCTCGGAGCCCCTCCCGCTTCCCGCCCGGCCGCTCCCGCCGCCCGCGGCCGCTGCCCGGGCTGCTCCGGGGCACCCGCCCCCAGGGCGGCCCCGCCCCAGTGCGCCTGCGCGCGCCCCGCCCCGCCCC
>JAUBOD010001075.1:2722724-2777328 GCA_032353885.1 Nothura maculosa | reverse complement strand
GTACTTTAAGACCCTACTTTTGTAAACAAATGCAAGAATATTTACCATTGTTTTAATAGTTATCTGTGAGCTCTGAGTATGTTTACTGAGAGTATAAGAGACAGGATAGCTTGGTGGATCTCAGCAATGTCTACTGCCTTTAAATCTGCAAAGGTAGATCAGTTTTTGTTCAACTGTTCAATTAATAGACTAGCCTGTGGAAAAAGGTCATTCATGAAAAATAAGCCCTCTGTGCATTTCTGTTCTCATACTACTTATCCAACTGAGAATTGCGCCTTGAGATGAATATCAGCTTCAAATTGCAGATCAGTTCATAACACTTCATGCGAACAAGCTCAGTAAAAATTAAATTTTTTTCAGGCCTTTTTTGTCATTATATAGATAATGACATTCTAATGACAAAATAGTTGCAACATGATGATAAGCTAATACAGATCTGAAGGAACAAATATAATACGCTATATGTAAGCCAGAAAAAAAGGGATGTGGGAGTCCAGTTGCTCCACAAGCTATTAGAATTGCTTCTGTTAATAACACCATGAGAGTCTTGCATTGTAATCTAGGTGCCTGATTAATACGAAGGTGTTGCCAAATTGGAGGGTGTGCACAGAAAATTAGTCAAAAAGTCACCCTTGAAAATTCTGAGAACACAGAGTTCCATATCCTCTAAATGTCTTCCTGTGACTATCTTGAATATAATCTTTGTTCTGTATGTAGTAAAGTATGTGTTCTGTAGCATGACAAAGTAGTTTCCCTTAGTGAAGTGTGGTGAAATTGGAAAATATTCTTTAATTGACCCTTATTTTGTTTTTCTCATTATTCGGATCAGTTGCCCTCAGCAGAACTGTATGTATCTTTATATGGAAGTAACTTTAGTGTCAAGACACTATTTGCTTTCAGACCAGTTTATCTTAACAAAACAGGTTAATTCGCAGACAATAAGAGAAGAAAGAGAAGAAATGTCAGCATGTTTTTATGATGCTCCTTCTGAGTCCAATCTCATCATTAGTTCTACCCTTTTTTTTTTCTGAAGGTGATTGAAGAAATAGAAGAGATGATGCAGGAATCGCCTGATCCAGAAGATGATGAAACACCCACCCAGTCAGATCGGCTTTCCATGCTTTCCCAGGAAATTCAGACACTCAAGAGATCCAGTACAAACAACAGTTATGAAGAGAGTAAGTGATATTTCTTTAATATTTTGATTTTAAGCTTATTGAAAATATTTTAATAGGTACATTTTCCATGTATGTAATTTGTAATAAGCCTTACCTTTTAAATACCTATTCAAAAATATTGTCAAAATACCCAAAAGGTAAGCCATTGGTAAAGCATAAAGAGAAATAAAAGAAGCTTGCCTTTAACTGATACGCCTTAGAAAATAAAACAATATAGAATTTAAAATCAATTATGCTAAGGATCGATTCATAGATAATGTCCACTAATCTCATAGTCCATTCATAGATAATATGATATCATTATTAAACTTTATTATGTGCTACGCCAGGTGTGAGACACTTCTTGAGGGCAGCATGTTATTTGTGCTTAGGGAAAGCTGCGTAGTAGATGAACAAAGTGTGGTTTGGTAGGGATTTTCAATCACTGCACCTTGTCTTGATACATTGTAGCATAGAAATAACAAAAGTTGCTTTTTCTATGTAAACACCTTGTCTATTTCTGTCTTTCCCTTTTATTCCTCTTCAAGAAGCTTAAACAGTTGGGTTTTTTTTAGTATTTAAAAAAGAAAAAAAAACACAATTTGTTTCCTGATCTAAGGAAGAACACTTGATTTTTTTATGCAAAAGAAAAGCAGAATTTGTTTATTTTTTAATTATGTAATAGACTGGATTATATTTATGTTATGTAACTAACCTGATACAAAGTATCTACTATTGCTATCAACCTCTAATGCACAGCACCTATGGTTTGGTTTAGGAAGTTTGGTGTTTTTTTTGTTGTAGTCTAGCCCAGTAATAAGTTCTGCAGATGACGCAGAAGACTGTCTGACCTTCTGTGATGTGATCTGCAGTTTCTGCTGTGTTTCAGATTTCTGGAGAAGATTCCGTGTTCATATTTGCTCTCTTAGATGACTCAAAACATGCATCTCAGGAATGTGAAAAGAAGGCGTAGCTTGTTCTAGAGGACTGCCTGCTTTTCTGACTGTTCCAGATGACCTTTCATTTTGAGCTAATCACACTTGCTTTATAGGCTGTATCATATTTATTTTGCTTTGCCTTAGGAGTACATCTTTGCAACTTTGTGGCTGAAATGCCAATTTTGACCAACCAGTCCCTGAGTTACATTGGCAGATAGTGCAACTTCACCAGTTCCTTATCGTCTGTGTGCACATCTTTTTTTTTTTTTTTTTAATGGAGAGCTCTTGCTATGTACAAGCTCACTCTGGATTTTTAGGGCAAGGCAGAGGTCCTGATCTTTAGGACTGAGTGCAGGAACTCAAAGCTTGTGTTTATTCTCTTCTTGAATGGGGAAAGACTTCTATGAAAATATTAAAAAAAAAAAAAAACAAAAAGAAAACAAAACGAAAACCATAACTCTAGTTCCACAGTCCTTTAACCTATAGACCTAAGGTGTAATCCATATAGTCTTATGCATTTGATTCCATATAGTAGTCATATGCGTTTGAATCACTGTCCTCATTCACTGCAGCAGATAATTTATGCCTTTCCATTTTATAGGCTGTGATTGTACCAACATATTTATCATAAACAATTGCCTCTAACTTTTTGGAACAACTGCTTTTTAGGCTCTTCAGCTGATTATTAAGTGTTGAGACTCCTTCATGCTCTTTCTGGTTCTTTCAAGCTGTCATACAGGAGAGGCGCAACTTACACATGCTAAAAGCAAGGAGAAATGAATTTACATTAATTTTTACTGCAGAATATGCTGAGCTTTACAGACTGTAGGGCATTTTTTGCTACTTGCATTCCCAGAGCATCAGATAGTCTTATTATCTTCTACCCGTTTTACATTTGACATTTGGGTTGGCACTGCCGTTTGCTGGTGCTGGTAATGAGAGTTGAATTTGCAAAAAGTTACTGTTGTGGTGAGATGAACGATGGACTATAACACAGTCAAGATGCAGTATTACAGGAAGTCACAACCCACGTGCTGCATACTTAGAATAGTTTAAGCAAGAGTACAGGCTTAAACTTTGATAGTTCAAATTATTTGAAACTTAGAACCATAAGCATCCTCTGTTGATACACTGCTGTAACAGAGTTTAAGGCTTAAACATCTCTGAAGGTAACAAAGGTTAGAGAATTATCTTAACAAGGTTCACCTCTTGTCCTTTAGTAAATCAGTGAAAAGGAGCTTTCTGCATAGAGTTTCCCGATTGTAATTTAAGGGATGAAATTGTGTTTTATCTGCTACATTTTGATGCTTCTGAGATCTATGCTTTAGAATAGTTTGTAAGCCCATCTGTGCTTTCATGTGTTTGTCCGTGGGCTTTTCCTTGTAACAATTTTGTAACAAATTTGCTGGACTAATTGATCATAACCAACTACCATCTATGTGATGCCCTTAAATAGATTATACTCTTCTGTGTAACCAAGTCTTTGGGAGCTACCATTTCTCAAATGCCAATAAAAAGTATGTTCTTTGATGCCTCTAGACAAGCTATATAACACTCAATTGAAATTTCTTGAAATTCCTGCATGTGTTCTCATGCTTAAGATCCTGACAGATTGCTTTTATACGAACTATTTCTAGGGGTAAAGAGATTGTCTGTTGCTGAGCTAAATGAACTGCTTGAAGAAATTGAGACTGCCATTAAGGATTATTCTGAGGAACTGGTACAGCAATTGGCATTACGAGATGAGTTGGAGTTTGAGAAGGAAGTGAAAAACAGCTTTATCTCTGTCCTCATTGAGGTACAGAATAAACAGAGAGAGCACAAAGAAACAGCAAAGAAGAAAAAGAAGCTGAAAAATGGTAGTCCTCAAAATGGCAAGCAGGAAAGAGGTCATATGCCTGGCACGGTAAGAAAAGCATTGAAACTATATATATATACATATACACATTCAAAATAGTATTTGTCTTTCTCTACGGGAAAATAATACCCCTAGATTGTACCAACATATTGTTAAATCTTCACCTAGGCCTTCATATGCAGTTGAGGCTCATGCTCTTTCTGTTGAGATTTTGTTTTTCACAAGTTTGTGTAATATTTTACTCATATTCCGAAAAGAAATTCTGTTTTTTTGAGGTTAGCCTGGAATTAGCATCCCGTTCTTGTAGAAAGTGTCTTCATTTGCACTGCTGTGTATGCTCCATTAGAAGACAATGCAAATATATTTGTGTACTTGATTTTACTGTGGGAATTGTACTGGTGTTATGTACTAGTGTATGTACTAGTGTTAGACTTCCAGGAAATCTATAGTGGATATCAATGTCGATTAATCATATTAATTTTTTGTAGAGAAATGTAAAAAATCTTGTGCTGAATCTCTTGAAACCTGTGAAAAACTTATGACCCTCACTGAGAGAGAGAAGTAGGGTTAAAGTATAATACAGCAGTACAGGGAGATCATTTACTTTCTCCTGTTTTTCCTTTTGTTGCTGTGTTCTCAAAGGAATAAAGTCTGTTAGACCAAATTTGAATGACAGGAGGCAGAAAATGAAAGAAATAAGGTCATATCTTCTTGATGCAATTTTGTTTTTCTTGTCTATCTAGTATAATTTTCAGGGAGATATTAGATTTTGGAGGTCAAGACTCCCAACAAAAGTACATCCTTGTAACTGCTGAAAAAGGTAGAATTTCTATGTATGACAGGATGCAGAAAATACGATCAGTTTGTTGATGATATTGGGTAAGTCCAAGAATAAGAAGAAAACAAGGGATAAATGTTTTTAAAGAAACTTTAATTCTTTGGAATCTTTGTCTAAATTCAGAAGAGTTAAATAACTCTGATGTAACCCAAATGTAATTTTGATCTTGTTTATCTTCTCTAGAAGACAAGTCTGGAGAAAGTAGAACTAATTTCCTAACTGATTTTGGACTAGTTGATTTTTTTTGAGACTTGTGAAAAAGCAAGAATAACATGGACCTGGTTTATTAACCATTAAGTTGTAGGCACTTATTTACCTTTAGGAATTTATTTTCTGTTAGTCACTTACTAACCATTAGGATCTAGATATGGTTTACTGAAATTAAACTGTTCGTCTTGATCAACTTGTATCCACAGAAGGAATTATGCTCATGTTCATCATTCTGCTGCCTGGGAACTCAAACTATGTGGTTCCTGTAGCTTAACGCAATTAATGCCCTAGATGACAATATGTACAAACCAGAAAAGTTGAAACTAATCAAAGTAGTTTACAAATAATTTGGCTCAAGTTTAGAAACTTGATGCTTTGAAGGATCAATATTTGTAGTTGTATTATAGGACCTTGTTAAATTCAATTGCTTCAAGGTACGTGTCATCATCTGCTTTTTCAGGTAGATTGAGCCAACTATCTTCCCTGTGATTAGCATGTGGTGTTCCTTTGAAAATAGCTTCCACTGTTATTTAATGCAGATTTTTGAATCTTCACCTGGAAACAGTTATACAAAATTCACTTCTTCTGTACTCTCTTAAATAAAGCACTACCAACAACAAAAAAATCATTTTAGAAATGCTTGTAAGTTATATGTTTGCATCAATTTCATATTTTAAAAGAAATCAGTTTAGCTGTAGGTGCTAAATTAGAAATTTAACAGAGAGTTTTTATAATTTGTTACAATTTATAATTATAACAATATAATCAAAATTATTGCTTTTTTATAATTTATAATTACAGTCTTTGGGAAAATCACACATACTTAAATTTTTTTTATCATTTTACAAGGACACATTTTTGAGGAGCAATTGCAATTACTCAGGGCCTGAAGATACCAGTTACTTTAAGTGTAATATCCTGATAGAGTTAAGATGGCTTCAGAATGTCTGTGTCTTTACTTACTGATCTCATTGTGTTCCAAAAAGCAAAGTAATACTGTCCTCCTTACACTTTATTCCCCCTTCCTGAAAATAAACATTAGATGGGTATGCTGAGGAGTGCCTGTCAGTAGCTTTACAGCCTCTGTTTGAGTTTGTTTGCTGCTGAATTTGGTATCTCGTGCAAGACCTTAGAATTATCTGGATCTGTTTTATGATTGTTTTCTCCATAAAGAAAAAAACATAAGAATTCTTTCAAGTAGTAGATAGAAGAATGACAGCTTCTAGGCAGTATATCTGATTGGTGCTTAACACCTGAAAAAAATAGTGTCAGTTTTAACTCTAAAAATATATTATACAAACAATAACTTTGAAGACAACCATTCTCAAAACTAAGCTTTGAAAAAATGTTACTTCATATTTTTAAAAATAAGAGCCTGAAAGTATTTCTAAAGTACAAGTCATTGAATCATACAATTGAAATTTGGTGTCTTCTGCATGAAGATTTTGCTTATTACTATATTGGCATAAAAACATTTCAGCAGGTTTTATTAATGAAACAATCAGAAATGTACTAAAATACATCTTGTGGCTTGCTGTTGTCATTCGTCTTTTTGTGCTCTTGATAAATGCTCAATAATAGTCTCCTGAACTTTTCTCTGTCCCTTTTTTTCTCTCTGCCGTGTTTTCACTGCCTTTAGCGCTTCAGCATGGAAGGGATCTCAAATGTCATACAGAATGGCCTCCGCCACACGTTTGGGAACGCAGGTGGAGAGAAACAGGTGCTGGGCTATGCTCTCTCTTTTCCTTTTCCTTTGCCTGCACTGTCGGTAGGAGATGAGATCTTAAAGATTGGCACCTATGGCATGCATAGGTCAAGGGTAAATGTTGAAATAGGAGGAAGCAAAAAAAAAAAAAAGGACACAGAAGAAATGCATTGACATCCATAGTCTTTCTGTATTGAAGTCAAGACTGCAGTCAGCTTATAGTCTCTTTCGCTCCTCAACAGCTTGAGACAGTCAGGACCCAATGCACTGATACACTGACAGAGTGGCTCTTATTTGCTACCCAAGAATAAAAGTCAGCTTTGGCACGATGCATGTATGTAAATATCTGATGCCCAAAAGAAAGATATGTATCAGGTTATGTATCAGGTTTCAGCCTTCAGCATTGAGCATAGGGTAATATTTACTTTGGAAAACAGAGCTTGATTGCTTGAGGGTTTTTCTTGTTTTGGGTTATCTTTTTCTTTTTTTTTTTTTTTTTTTTTTTTGTTCTAATATTCAGAAGTGATATTTCCAATAACAGAGTAGCATCTACAGATATGCAGGGACCATGTATCTTTTTGCCTTTGAAAACTGCATTATGTTAAAAGCAGCCAGTTGTATGCAAAACAGATTACTGATACATAGTGTACTAGCTAAAGGTAAGTTTGTATCTTTTTATTGACTATGTAAATGTTGAAATATACAGCACAGAAGACCAGCTTTAGTGATATTTCTGTAGATGTTACATATACTTAAGTAGCATCATTCTTATTTTTTATTTCAAAGTAATTCTTGTTTCTTTCATAATAATATCTTATTAATTGTGTTCTTTATTCTGGTAAAGTGCTATTTATACTATTGTTAAGTTTTTAGTACTTTTCTTTAAATAACAATATTTAATGTTTAATTGTTCAAAAATTTGCCCCGTTGTGAAGAGGCTATTTCGTGTGCTTCACTGACCAAAAAAATAATCTCTTGTTAAATTTTATTGAAATTGATTTTTTTTTTTTTAAGTCATGCTGTCCTACTTTCCAGTAAAGCCTAGGCAGTTTGTCTCGGAATATCATTTTCTTTTTATCAAACAGTTCTTGAGGTAGACTGTGCTTTCCGGATTTTCTATGTAGTGTATTTGTTGATAGTGTTGGATCCCTTTATAGGACTTTAGGGTATAGCTATTAAAAAAAAAAAAAAAAGAAGAGTTCTGAAAAGATATGCAACACAAAACACACTGTACAATGCCAAGTAGCCATAATAATCACGTATTAGCCAAAAAATCACATATCACATGTGACCATATTAGTCGCATGCAGAACAGAAATGCATGAATGCTTTTTTATCTTGGCAGTATGACCATTTAGAGCAGGAGAGAACTGTTGCTTTAATGATGCAAAGTGCTTTAAGATGCTTGAAATGCAAGTTTGAATAACTAGGTAAGATGCACAATAGCACCTCAGTTCCTTAGGCTTGGAAAGGTATTGAAGCCTTCATTCTCTCCTAATGAGAAATAGGTGAAGCTGCCTTGACATGAAGACAAACAACTGATGGGCTAACTTTCTTGTTCATGGTGGTCTTACTGTCTACATAATTTGCCTTGTGCTATTTTATTGTTAGGTGTCTTAAAACCCTTTTGCCTTTCTCTGTCTTAAAGCCTATCTTGCATTTAATAGGATCTTAAGATGAGAAGCAGGGGAGAAATATAGGAAAGAATATTATCAGCACTTTACTGACTAGGTCCTGGAAAACCAGGCTGGAATGGGATTTGTATAAAGTCACCCGATAAAGGTTTTGTTTGGTTTTGGTCGCTTCGCTGAACCAGGGCCATGCTTTTAAAATGTAGGTGTTATTCTCTTAGTGCAGAAAGCAACTGTAAGGCTTTTGGAAATGCTTCTTTAAGAATGTATGTTCATGTATCCTGCAAAATAAAACGTAGCCTGAGCTGATTTAATAAAAATCTTTAATGAAGTTGTTTCAAAATTTTGAAAGAGAACTTTGGTTGCACTCCAGATATGAACATCCTGCAAGAGTTTAAATTGTTACTTTGATTTACTTAGGCAAAACTGAGAAGAACAAAAATTTTCAAATGTGAATGGAGTTGACCAAAAACAATTTGTCAGCATACTTGACTACTAAAAAGGAGCATTTAAATAAAAATGCAAGTGATGGGCTACCTTGGCTTAGTTAGACTTGCCTTGTTCCATTTGGTTAGAAGTATATGGAGTTGGTAGGTTTCTATTTTCAGTTTCATCCAATTGTGTAGTCGTCTGATTTTCGTTGTGCAGAGGAACCGAAGAGCTTCAGAGCTGGTGCAAGCGAATACTCTTTGATCTATAAAATCCTGGGAATGTTTAACATACTTAAGAGCTGAGCAATCACTGAGGAAATCCCATCTCTTTTTTGAGACTATTCAAACACAGCGAATGCCAAGTTTGAAGATTTTTTTTCAAATATTTATCTCAAATGTGTGAGCCGGAGCAGCTTACGCTGTGCACCCATAGAGCCTGCATGCCTATTATTTTTTAAAAAGCAAAATGTTTTTGGTTTTGGGAACAATTTCAAAGCAGCATAGATCAGAACTATTTTTATGGAAGGGATGTGGTTTTAATATTGTTCCTGGAAAGAGGGAATTGGATTCAGATTTTGAAATGGCTACTGTTACTTACATACTTTTAATTTTTATTTTTATTTTTTTTAGGGGGGATGGTATGGCTGAGAGGCAGGGAATATGTGAAAATTTTACATTTGCATTTGAAAGCTCTTGTTTCAGTGGGAAGTGGTGGGGAGGTTGTTCTTTCAGCTTGTGTTTCACAGTATTTTTCAAGTACATACAGTGTTTCTGAAGGACTGCTGGTTGGTGAGGATGAAACGGAACAGAGAAACTTCTTGTTACTGAAAGCTTCAGAAAACTTAGTGTTTAACATTATAAGTTTTAAAATCGTCTTTATGTGATTTGCCAAGAAACAGAAGTTGGCTTCTGTCAGTTTAGTTTTGGGATAGGAGAGATTGAATCTTAATATCTTGTAAGATATGATATTTTGGAAAGCTTTAATTTGTGGCTTTTGATTATGACAATCTTTGCAAAAGATAATGCAGACAACACAAATTGCATGAAATAGCTATAAAATATCTGTTTTTCTTTTGACAGTATTTAACGACCGTCATTCCTTATGAGAAGAAAAATGGACCCCCTTCTGTTGAAGACCTTCAAACATTAACCAAAAGTGAGCATATGAAATTCCCAACTGATATACAGTATTGCCAAACATTGTTGCTCAAAAAAAAAAAAATCAAACAATTCTTTCCCACTTATCCTAGGTCATTTATTTAAAACTCTGGGATTTTTAACCATAAATCTTGGCCAAGGATTGCTTGACTCTCTCTCCTCTCTCTCTCTCTTTTTTTTTTTTTTTTTTTTTTTTTCCTCCCTTTTCTATATTTTTAAAAATGAATAATTATTGAGGTGGTTAAACATAGCAAATATCTCTGGGATTATATCATCTCCCTAATTCTAGATTTTTAGGAGGAGATTAAAGAAATAGATGCTGAAATGCTGGCATGCCATTTGACCAGTTTTCAGTGCATGGCTTATATCTTAAGTTGTTCTTAAGGTACTTTTCAGCCACACAGGTTTGTCATTCAACAGCTGGGTGAGGGATGGGGGAGGTTGTTGGTATAGCTGATTCAAAAAATAAATACTGGATAAATTCTGAACTAAATGAAACATTTAAATAGACCATTTAGATGCCTTATATTTTTCTGCATAGAAATCTTCAAAACCTGCTTGAACTCAAGCCTGTGCCACATGCTCTAGGTGACCCTGCATGCGCAGAGGGGTTGGACTAGATGATCTCCCTTCCAACCTTAACGATTTTATGATTCTATAACTCACTTAGAAGCAGTTCATACAATATATCTTTTTTTTCACAGTTATTTCTCCATAGAAATTTTATCCTCTCATTATATTCAAATTTCACCTGAGGCTATTGTCATCATTCAATATTAAGCACAAAAAAACCTCACAAAACATTCCGAAAATGGGTTGTGTTGTTTCATTGTTTATTACAAAATGATAGATCCAAGTATACACTGTAAAGAGCATTGGCCATATTGCCTTCTGTGGATTGGCTGAAACTTAATCCTTGTACTTCAAACTGAACCTCAATTAAAAAAAAATCAAAAACTTCCTGAAACTTGACCCAGTTGCAGACTTCCTAACTCGTATTTTGTTAGGCAGGCATTAAACCTTTTTTCTTTTTTTTTTTTAAAGCTATGTCTTATTTCATGGCTGTGAACACTGGTATCTTATTTCAACATAAAAATGGAAATAAACTCTTGTTGTTATATTTGAAGTTCAGATCCTTGCATGTGAGGGATTTGGAGTTTATGAATGTGTTGTGTGGACATTATGAATATGCTGTGATTCTGTGCTTCTGATTATTTCATTTATGTTCATAATATTTCGTAAAGAATCAACAATTCTAGAGCATAAAGCAGATATAGCGTATAAAATTAGAAGCTTCTTGCTAATGGACTTTTCTGGTAATATACAGTCAAAAATGCTAAAAATATTTTCTGCATTTGCTTCTAGAAATCTTGCTTGTTTTCTACATTTGCTTGTGTAAATCTTTGGTTGTTCTATGCGGAGCTTCAGGTTTTGCCAAAAGATTTGAGGAAATATTAAAAGTCATTGTCTTGGAAAGCTTGCTTTCAGTAGTCAAATCTGAATTATGGTGAAAATAGTAAAATAAAAATACTTAAAACCTTGCTTGGCCTAATAGAATTAGATGAATTTTGAAGCTGAGGACAAATTAACCTAATAAAACCTACTCATGGAAAAATAATGGGGAAAAAATAGTGTAAAATGTTATTGGATTTATAATTTCAGTATCAAAGTTTAAAAAAGATCTGACCCTAATTATCCTATTTTGAAATTTCTGAATTATGTCGCTTGTGAAGTAGAATGAGGGTGGGAAAAAAATCCTATCTTTTCCTTGTTTTTAAATAGATTGGATTTTTTTTTCTCCCTCAGTGCAAGGAAAAACATGAAATAGAAAATATCATTTCTCCCAGCAGTTAAGAAAAGTTAGATTGGTGACATTTACAGTAATTGCTTAACCATGAAAAATGGGTCACATGAATCCACCTACTATGGGATTCAATGAGAATTATGGGAGGGGAAGGTGCAGATGTTGTGTCTTGTGGTATCTTTTGATACTAATGAAGTTTTCTTGCTGGTTTAGTAGTAATATACCTATGAGTAGGTCAAACAGCCTGAGTCTGTTTTTATTTTTGTTTTCTTTTTTCAAGAGTGATATCTTTTAATTTATGATAAACTATCTGAACTATTGTTTTTTTTCTCTGTCTACCACCTTTAGTCCTTCATGCCATGAAGGAGGATAGTGAGAAAGTGCCAAGCTTGTTAACAGACTATATTTTAAAGGGTAAGTATAATTTTTGGCTTGTATCCATAACAATTTAAAATAAAAGATCCTTGCTAATAACTACAATATGTATTTGAAGAGTAGTTCTGAGGCACTCGTGAATTATATTGACTTGTTTCAAACAAAGCCTTCACTTGAATTTTCTGCATTCATCTCAGAGGTTTCTGAATATATATTTCATACATACAGTGTTTCATTTATTTTTTGATGGTATAAAAAATAGAGGGCATTATTTGCAAGTACCTGAAAGATGTCAATAGCAGAGCAGTCTGGATTATAAAATATATATATCCTTATGAAAGGATGTTTTTTTCCCTTCTGCTACCACAGTTTCATTACTGAATGATCTGTCTGTGTTGCAACATCCGCAACATAGAAGTTAATCAGCACAGAGCTTTGTGTTGCTATTTTAGATTGCATAAATACTGCTAGCTCAGCTGGAGGTCTTACCTTGCAGCACTCATATATCCTGTGGAGGAGGCTTAACCTTCCTGCTACTTTCTGAGCTTGTAGTCTGTTTCTCTCCTCTTTTTGCCTCGAAGACCTCTGGCTTCAAGTCTCACTGATGCTTCATAGTTACTATAGAATATTCCCAGCCACCTATCTATTACCTGGAAGTTATTTTTAAAGACTCGTAAGGGGGATTAGAAGATTCTGAGCAATTACTAGAAGCAACTTTAATCTCAGCATTTGTACCTGAAATTCCAGCTTCCTGAATTTTGAAGTAAAATGAGTGATTTACTTTCAAAAGGATCCATTCACTTCCCTGAGAAGACTTGACGTGTATGTGAAAGTGTTTGTGAGGATTTGGGCTTTTGAATTTATTTTCCAAGAGAAACAAAGAGAAATTTGTTTTTCTCTCTTCTTCCCAATTTTGAAACAGAAGAGCAGGCAGTAACGTATATGTGAAAATAGGGCAAATGGAGCTTTCTGGGGAATCCTGTTAGTGTGGAATCTTGTCAGCAGTTACAGCCTTCTTTCTGCTTTAACATTTGTAGTGTTGCACATGCAAAAAAGGAATCTTTTGAAGGTCCCTAACCATGTTTTTTTTGAAGCAGCAAATTCTGAATACTGTATTAAAAATATATAATCTCTTCCAAGTTTATGGCTATCCACAGAATTAGCAGTCCAAATATTGTCGATTACTTTGGATACACTATATAGATTATTTAGAATCATGCATTGAATTAAAATGAGAGGAAGAATGTTGTTCTATCAATTGCTATAGGATTGTTTACATACTATAATGAGTCAAAGTGCTGTGAACACACAAAGGTAAATGTAACCATATGATGAAGCAGCCAGTGTTTGTTTAGCAGGAAACCTTGCCAAATCCACTGCCACTGTGATAGAAGTAAAAGCTTTTGAATTCATATCTCCTGAATTTCCTGAAGTGTTTTGTAGAAACATTACCATCTTGAACAGATCTAAAAGCTGAAATAATTCTGAAATTTCAGAGAGACTAAATTTGGATTGTGTAGGAAGGCCACACAGTGTTAATTGCTTGATGCTGAAATCTTTATTCGATGATGATTGAGTGGATCTGTGTAGGCAAGGTAGTTTGCTCAAGCTCTAGAGCAGGGGGCTGGAGTTGGTGAATTCCAAAGACCTGCCCTGTCACTATGGGCTATTCTTCTGCTTCCCTCTCTGCCCCCATCTATAATGTGTGAAAAAGTATGTATGTAAAACTGTGAGCTAAAGCATCTGAAGCATTGAAAGTAAAAATCCCTAGAGAAGGAACAATTTTCTGTAAAATTGTAGCATAATAAAGTAAAAAAGGCCAATGCAGCTCAGTGCTGTCTCCACAGAAGCATTACACTGTTCATGTTAGGAGACAGAATTTCATATGCAATTCCAAATAAGATTACTAGGTTGGAAACATTTTGTGGTGTTTGTCTTTTTAAGCATCCTCTTTTCCCAATTTCTGCTGCCCTCTTGTGTCCCCTAGAATATTGAAAACATCATCACTTCAGTTTATTCTCATATGTAAGTCTTTTCCTGGTGATAAGATACCTCACTCCAGGATCTTTTCTGTAGAGAAGAGCTTTTGTAATATGAATTCCTGAAGCTGATCCAGATACACATTCCAGGTAGCCTGGTATAGTTTGTGTTGCCTTTGAGGCAGCCTAAATTATTTTTGGGAAAGTTTTTTGTCTTTTAGAGTTCTCTTCTTTTTACTTTACAGTGAACATTTTCAACCTGAAGTAATAATGAAAGGGATGTGGTGATTTGCTTTGAAGGTCTTCCCCCACCAGCATATGATTCATAGTATAATTTATAGATTTAGAATAGAGATATATGCTAACATGAACTTGATAAGCATTTGCATCTGTGCTTTAATTTTCTGAGTATAACTCCTTTAATGTGTTAATATCATTACTTTGCCTTATCCTTAGGGGCCGTGAAGAGAGAAGTTGGGGGAATGCATTTGTTAGGAAAAGAAATATCAAACTAGTGTTATGAAACTCTTGAGTTTTGTAAAGCATATTATCAGATTGCAACTGATGGCTAAGTGAACTGCTTGGCTATTGAAAGATGTTTATGCTTGTCTTTCTACTAATCTTTTTTGATCAGAACAAATATAATGTGTTTTGAAAATATTAAATTGTGACCTTTCTTGTGCACAAAGTAATCTGTAAAAGAGGGAGCACAGATATTTTTGTCATCTCTTCTGGTTGCTTTCTTTTTGGATATCAGACAACACCAGGTACCAGGTCTTTCGACAAAAGCATTGTGTATTGACTGTATCCAGTCAATACTGGAAATACTGTATCCAGTATTTTTTTAGAGGCTTTTTTCTGTCTTTTGATGCGTTATTGTACTTGCCAAATAAATCACAATTCACAAAGCAGCAGCATCTTTCTGTAATTTCAGAAATATGCATCTCTAGGCTGTTTTCTGATGAAAATGCCTCTATGCAGTCATATTGTGTATCCTCTCAGCCTCATAGGTGTTTGCCTGTTTCAACCCAACTTAACAGAGAGTTGCAAGCTTCAGAGGGAGCCTTTTAAAAATAAATTTTATTTATTTTACATTAACAAAGCAAGAAATTAACTTGTGTTCCATTTTTAAGTTATACCACTGTTTCAGATAAGAACATTTATTTTCTTGTCTTTGAAATTTTTCTGTTTAATTGTTACACCTGACTTCTTTATTTGCTTTTGTGTTGTGCTAGCATTGATTTGAAAGCTGGATTGTTCCGAGGTTTGTGTCCCTTACATGTGAAAGGAATGAGAAACACATGAAGGACATGTCTTGTCTTACCACTCTGTGATTCAAATGCACAACAAATTTACAATGTAGGATTAGAGTCCCAAATTGCCAGTGCATACTTCAAAATTTAGCTGCATGCTCTCACTCTTTGTTGAATGTTCTATTTTCTAATAGAGCACTTCAAAAAGTGCAGTTTAAGACATGACCTTTAGTTAACTCATTTCTGGGTAATAATAGTTAAAGATAGTGGCTTTTGTCACATAATTCTCTTTTGAGAAGAGGATACTATCTGAGAGTTTCAGTTGAAGTCTAGATTTAATGTGTAATTGATGAGGTAGAGCTTGCCATTAAATATTTCAGTTCATACAATATTTTTATATGGACTAACCACATATATTTACTATTCTTTTGCAGTGCTGTGTCCTACATGAAGAGGGCTGCCTTTCTTCACAATTAGCCATGTTCCTTCCTTTGATGAGAAGCTTTTCTGTGGATATAACTCATAGTATCTTGTTTTCATTTGGCACTATGCCTAAGCCAGTCAGCATTTACCTCCTGTATGTGTGTGTGTGTATGTGTGTGGATATTCTGATCCTACACTAAGGCTTCTGAGCATGACAACTTGTTCACTTACACTAGATAGTGCAATGAACTGGAGCAGAGAACAAATACTGTACAGTTTTACTCACATTGTTCTGGCTTTTTAAAGTCTATTTTTACATTGTATAGCATGTACTATCCTCCTGCACATTTTGATGTTGGAAGGAAAAGTAAACTTTGAATAGTGTAAATAAAATAAACCTAGTTTTAAGGAATCTACATTTAAAACCATCATTAGTTCCAATTGCAAAAATGCCAACAGGATCTTAGTGTGGCCTGTACTTAAAGTTGCAGATCAGTTCTTTGGGAAGCACTTTGGGACAGTGTTGGTGAAAATCAATATTCAATACTTTTAAATACTTTCAATATTCAATACTTTTAAAGTAATAACGTAAATTGAACTATACAACAGTGTTATTCATAAGCTGAACATACTCAGAGTCTTTCACAGTTTTTCTTAAGTAATTGGTATGTTTTCTATCCTTGTTAACAAAAACAGACTAAGATAAAAATTCTGTATTTATTGATTTTGTTTTAATTATGAATGTTCATGTGGATGACATTCTCCCACATTGCTGCTATACTTTTATTGTTCTTATTAAGTGTTTGATCTTAATGAAAAAGCTTCAATGTATAAAAATTTTAAAGGCTATATCTTTCTAAAATTTTATGTACAGTTTAAAAGACATGCACCAAGGTTCCAAAGGAGAATTATATAGGGACTTTAGTCATTGTGTATCTCTAACTTTTACGACAATTCTCTCTTGTAAATTGTATGCACTGTCTCTCTCTGTGGTGATGTATCTGCATTCAAACAGATGAGAATGTTTTTTTTATAAATTCTGCAAAAATCCTACAAATCTACCCCTTGACTTTAACAGTAAGTATCTGTCACAAGTCACTTTGCCAGTCTTAAAGAATAGATTGCCGTATAAGGAATACTAATAGAAATAAAGAAGCTATCTTCTACGTCAGATTCCTATGTATTCTATACCCAGCTGTGCATACTGTATATACAAAAATACTGGAAGATAAGTTTCTAAACATATTTCTAAGCATAGACATATGTTTTTTCTTCAAGCATTTGTTTCTTTTGATTTTAATTGGGAAGCAAATTGTTTCTGAATACTTTCAGCATTTTTTTTCTAATGTTATAGCAAATAGTCATTTTGATTGGTAAAACTTAAGGAATTTAAAATTCTTCTCCCCTTACACCACCTCACCACCAACTTGCCAACCTGACAAGGAATAACAGGTTTCCTGAATAGGTATGCCATATCTGAAGAAGTTTTTGTGCTGTATTCTGCTTTGCTACTGGCTTGTGTAAAAAGAAAACTGTCATTCATTTCTTCAGCTGAGGTGTTACCATGGCATGCTTTTTGTATAGAAACACTTTATTTTGACCTTTAGCACCTGAAAATTGACTAGGAGGTAACCCCATTTTATTTGGCTATTAGAAGAATGCATGTTGTGAAACTCATTTTGTCTTCAAAGATATTCAGAGGTGGCTAATCCTATTATTGAGGCCTGAACTTATTCAGGATAGAACAGGAAAGAAGCAAATTAAGGGGAGAATTGCAGAAGCACTTCCAGAAAACTTGTGGTATTGTAGCAAATGGAATGATTTGGATGAAGTCACAAAATACTAAAAGTAGTAAAATTTTAAAGAAAACAAAACAAAAAATAAATCAAAGGACCTTTAGCTAGTTAAGCATCTGTTTGAGTGTGTGTCTCTCCTCCCCTACTAAACAGTATTTTGGAAAGTACTTCTCTAACTTGTATATAGAACCCTGACATTAAACAACAGTTGCCAACGGTGGCAAATGTTTTGTATATATGTATACACACACACAAACCCTGTATAAAAGTATCTCTCAAAAATATGAATAAAAATAACCATATAAATCTGCTTTTCTGAGTTTTATGTACTTTAGATTCTCCATTCTTCATCCTTTTTACAGATCCATTATTGAAACTTGTGTTTTCCCAGGGAGGAGGATTCTCATCCTTTTTCTGTATTTTAGGTGTGTTTCTGTATTTTTAGGTGTGATAGCTGCAGCTGTCCACCCAAGAACTGTTGCTGAAAGGCATGCTAGAAGAGATTTGGTAAAAACACAGGGATTATCCCTTGCTGAAAATATGCATTTTTGAAATGAAGAGTTGTGTGATAGATGTATCCTTAAAATCAGTAAGTTATCAAAAACTAGGTATTTATATTGTATAGATCACTGTAATAGCTGATTTTACCCAATCCATTTTGTCAGACTCAAATATTTCATTAGATTAACTTATTTATTTGCTAGCTAGAATTACAATTTGAATGTGATCAGTCTGCCCCAGGCAGTTACTTATATTTCCTCAGAAAGTTCGGAAAAACAATATTGATACCATTACCTTCTGGTGAGAAATATTGGTCTAAGGGGACTCTCAGCTACTGTAGATAATAGTGATACAGAATATTTGCTGTCAGCTGTGCCAGTTGATTGAAGCCTTTATTTTGGAGCATGGATTTTGCTGTCACAGCTTGTGTGTTCACTGCTTCCAGACTAGATCCCTTTGTTTTACTTTCTGCATGTATGTCCCTTGGAAACTGCAACTGGGCCAGCAACTGGCCTCCTGGTTGCTTTGCTGCAGTGTTGATGAGCAGGCTTATAGCAGTGCACTGCAAAACTCACCAGGGCTGCCTGCTCCTTTCTAAGAGGGGAATTTAAGATACTGCTGTTAATACATGAAGTTCCAAACTGCACAGAGCCTGGATAGCGCCAAGCCTGCTCATCTAGCTTTGGTAATAATGAGCAGCAGTGGTCAGCAGCTGTATTTGAAACACTATCTACCCAGTTCTGTCAGGAAGGACCTGCAAAAACAAGACTGTTTTTGAAGTGTTTTCAATTCTATTTCACAGAAGTCCAAATGTATTGACTGTCCATTCTGAAAAATGAATCTTCTGGATGATGGGGCTAGAATGAAATAGTAACCGAATTTGCGTAGATTTGGAAGTATTTTCTGTTTTTAAGCTTTCATATGACTCCAAGCTATCCATGGATACAAAATCTTTCCAAAAACCTTATAAACTCAATTATCATGTAGGAAAATGAAATCTCAAAGTAACATGAATCACGAGTCTTACATCAGGCGAATCTTGTGTTCTATTTCTCTTGGAGGCATAAGGGAGGTTAAGAGAAAGTCCGATTGAGAAAGGTACGTCTGCCTCTTCTAATTTTAAGATAGCGCAATTTATTTTCATGGCTTTTAGAAGTTTGATAGATAACAGTGAGCTCTAAGAGGGTTATATAAAGCACATTCAGTGATGGATTGGTGTTTCTTGGAGAATCTTCCTTGTAGCAGTTTTCTTATCGCTTAAGACATTAACTAAAAGGAATGCTTTGGGCTTTTAAAACCTTTATCTTTGCTGGTGAAATGCAATATCTTGTTCCTTTGCTCTTGTTCTTTTTAACTGTAGCCTAACTCTGGACACTTTACCTTCTATTCTCATTTATTGTTCAGTGATGGCTTTCATTAGCTAATCAGTGTCAAGTTTTAACAAAATCTCATTAGGAAACTTTATGAACCTGGAGAATTAATGATATTTTTTGTGGCTAAATTTTGTTGTTCTTTCTTGTACCCTGCAAGTGCTGAACGGAATCCGCTCTGCCCTGAACGCTAATTCCGACAGAGCTCATAATTGTTTTGTTGTTCTTTTTCTTCAGTTTTTGATTCAGGCCTTTTGTTAGCTTTATGGAACAAAGCATTAATTTTTTTTCCTAGTACTATATGCAAATTTCTATATTCAATTTCTTGAAAGCAGTATGGCATAATTTAGTAATTCAATACAGCAGGATGAAAAGCTCAGTGAAGGTAAGCTGTTTTAAGCAAATGGAAGTCTTTGGATTTTTCTTTTCAGGAAGCTGTATATAAAATGCCCATTGAGTGCTTTTTGTAATATAGAAAAACTCTCATTGTGTATCACTCCATTTGAGAAAGATGTGTTCTCCCAGTGTTCTCCCCCTGGGGAATGACACTGTGCAATTCCCTCTTTTGTGCCCAAGGTACCTATGTCCCTCGCTGTGATGCCTGGTGGGCATCTTGGAAATCCTTGAGGTTGGAAGGGACCTTTAGAGATATCTAGTCCGACCTCCTTGGACATGCAGGATCACCCAGAGCTTGTGGCACAGGACTGCATCCAAGCATGTTTTGAAGATGTCCAGGGAAGGAAAGGCAAGCTCTATCTCAGGCAAGCTCTATGCCTTCTCACAGCAGCTCTGAGGCAGCCGCCCAAGCTGTGTGTCAGGTGCAATGCCTCTGAGTCCGCGTGCTGGGTTTCCTTTTGAAAGCATGGCAAGTCACCCCAAGACTGGCCAGAGAGAGGCTGTGAACCTGAGAACCAGCACAGATCAACTAAGACTCTGCTGCTCCTATGCTCCAAGACACACCAATGGCCGTTGTGGACTGCATGCTGCAGCTCTGTGACTGGCCCTTGGAGCCCCCTTTTTAACGGGACTCAGTTAGGCCTGTGAGGGGCACTGGGCACCTGACAGCAGAGGTATTTTCCCGGTGGAAAGTGTATGTGACTGGGCACGTTGTCTGCTGAGGTGGGGTCTTGTGCCAGGGTCTGTTCCAGCTAGTGATGGGATACATCCGACTTGTGTTGGATGCTAACTGGTTACAGCCTAGGCTTTGAGGACTGAATTCTCAAAATCTCCTTCCAAATGTATAGCCTATCCAAGAGTTACAAGCTGTGTGTCACCAACCGGCCCCCTTTTGCTGATGCCTCTTCTCTGGAGCGTGATACCTCTGCTTTCTCTGCTATAAATTACTTTCCATCTGAAGATCTCAAATGGTGAGAGGGGAGCTCAGATTAAAATTGAGATTTCCTGTCCTTAGGGTCCAGTCTCGTTTCTCATAAATCTTGATTCCCCTTGTAAGCAACATTACAGTTGTTGTGCTCTGGGTTAGACTTTGAGATTATAAAATACTCACCCTGTTGCTTTCTGGACTCCATAGCAATTTCCCAGATAAATCTAGATCTCTGGCTACTGTCACCATGAGAGTATAAAAGACTGATTTTTTTTCCAAGGGCTGTATTCCTTCTAACCAAGTTCTGCTGTCAATGTGGGAAAAGATACAGAGATGCAGCTTTTTTTCTTTTTTTCTTTTTTCTTTTTTCTCCCAATAAATGTTGCTTTCTCAAGTAGCATTTAAAGACTTCCTTACTCCCTGTTTTTTAAGGATCCATCTGAAACGCAGATGCCTGCCACACGATGGCAGCAGTCGGGCACGTTTGAAGGATCCTCTCTGGTCCGAGTACTATTTTTCAAGATGAAGGTGAAAGAAGAACCTATTTCTAGTAAGTCACTACATTGATGGTGTGACAAAAAAGCAGAGCTTTCGTTTATTTTCCTGTGTTATTTCAGAAAATTATATTTTACAAAGCTGTACTTTGTAAATACAGTAATTTTAGCTACAAAAGCTAGAGTGCAGTGATCTGAGAACTGTATCATATAGTCACTTATATGTTTCAGAATTTATTCTTTGGGCATTAAATACTGACAGCAACATATAAAATTTCTCTTAAGATTATTTAGATGAGTGTCTGATTGGTGTGTGTGGTTGTTATTTTGGTGTGAAGCCTGGCTGTGTCTTTTCTTCATTTTCCTTAGAATTCAGAGCCAGTTTGAAGGCATTCAGTGCTTGGAGATATTCCTTAGTGTTTTAATATTTATGTGCATTTAATTAAAGTTACTTTGATATCATCTCATTTTGAAGCATTTAGAACAATACTCAAAAAAAATGTTTTTACATTCAGGGTACTTCTAAGTTACTTGTAATGGTCCCTGATTAGTAGATTCCCTTATGATGCTATGATGGGTGCAATTAGCTGAGATCGAGATGTGTCTTGGCACTAGCTGGTAAAAGCACTGTGCTCATTAAGGCTGTAGAAGAATGAAGGGTTTTATAGCATTACACATGAAATGGATTTAGTAAAATAAAAGTTATTCTTTGGAAGAAAATGCAGGGGTAAAATGGAATTTCTAGACAGAAGGCTCTCTGCTATTGCTCAGAGTGTTTCCTGCTGTCTCTAAGCAGGGATCTCCATTGCTGTAGATAATACTCCAGCTCTGGAGTGCAAGGCCGTTCTCTTTCCCCAATAATTTTAAGTTTTTAGCTTTTTATGTTTAATCATGAGTTACTGACTCAAATGGTTCTTCTTCATCCATCATATTCAGCTGAAGTAAATGGACTTAGCAGTAGAAGATGGTCCTTGAGTTAGCAGCACTCACTTCAAAGAGACACTCAATTCATTCCGGCCTAATAAGGCGGAACTGAAATTGGAAGTACTTGGTAGCTATAGATCTGGAAACGATGAACACTTTTTTCATTAAGGAAGGAATTTTGGCTAGTATCTGTATGTATGAAGTGCCAGGCCTGATGGAATTATGGTATAACTGCTACCCCTAAAATAATCATATACATAAATAAATGCATTCCCTCAGTGGTATCACCTGAAATATCTCCTTAAACATTTTTGTACATGACTTTATTCTCTATATTCTGTAGTTACTACTGTGAATCAGACTACTTATGTTGCTTTGCTTTTTTTTTTGACATAAAATTTCTCCTTTCACATTCTGTTTTTTACATCATCAGTCTCTCACAGCTTTATATGCTGATTATCTTTCAGCTAACCTCTTCTGTCTCTCAATATGGAAAACATAATACATGACATGTAATTTATAGGAATTTACAGGCGCCCTGTGCAAATCCGCCTTTCGCAACATCTGCCAGCTTCTTTGCTTTCCATTCTGTCTTCTGTCCTCATCCAAACTTTCTGAAGACTGAGGAAGTGACTTCTGAAAAGCTCTAGAGAAAACTCCATGGTTCTCCATCTGGCCCTGCTCGTAAGCAAAAGCTGTTTCACCACCTAGCTCAACATGAGGGAAAAATAAGTTTTAATAGAGAACTATTGGAGCTATGAATGTAAGACCTTTGTATGTTAAGACAAAGTTTTTTTGTCATTCCTGCCCAAATAAGAAATGGAGCAGCTGAGGGAGTAGGCATCTGCACTACAGGTAAGTTATTAAAAGTATTTCTTCATGTTATTTCATAGTTTTGACATAATTTAGTAGCTCATTCTCATGAGTTCAATGTGCTTAGGTACATTCTGCAACTCGAGGGAACGATGAAAAACTATATCCTTCTTTTTAAATCCTCAAGTTAATCACCAAGAGCTAATCCAGCTAATCCATAATCCATTATTTTAACTATAAATTTGCTAGAATATGTGAAGTCAGGGGTACTGCTGTAATTTCTAAGTACAATATAATATGTAATTGCTGGAGGAAGTGAGGACATTTCAGCAAGCCAAATGGCATGTACTTCCCATGTGATTAATGCTAAGGCTGAAATCTCTTGTTATGATTACTATAAAAAAGTATTTAAATTATTTTTCAGGCTATTATTTTTCCAGGTTAGAATAATTATTCCACTTCTTCCTTAATGTAAATTTACTGAAGAGAAGGAAATTTTATCAGTAGCCCTGCACTAAGATTTCCTTACAACCTATGAGCAAGGTAGAAAGATTAAAACAGCTCTAAAACATGAACAAAGGCATAACTCAGAGGCTGCAATTGTGTGATCACCTGTGCCCTAAGAGAGCTGTATTGGTCTGTGCCTTAATTCACTGCTGCAGCTGCCACTCTCCTTCCCAAATAATCAGATCAAAGTTGATAAGATGATGATACTTCTTCTTGAAGAAGCCTTTTCTCTTAACTGAGCTTTCTGTTGGACTGCCAGAAAGTGTGAGATGTTGCATCCCTCCAAGCTGATTCCTGGTGATTGACTGTGTCCCTCTAGCTGTATTTTCTGGTTAGGAGGAGCGCAGCACCTTCTTAAGGCAGTGAATCCTTCACACAGATAAAAGAAAAAATAATTCTCTAGTCCCAAAGAAAAAAATGATAAGAATGTACCTCAGGACTTGCAGAGCATCTAGAGTCTGCAGGTGGATATTTTTAGCATGCTGAACTTCTTAGCACAAGTTGGCCAAAAATGCTTTTCTTCTCGTAGCAGATTCCTTGATTTGAAAAAGATTTCCTCTGCTATGAGAAAAAGTATTTTTGGCCAACTCTCTTAAGCAGCACAGGGAAATTTTTATAGTTAATCCAGCTGAAGCCCAGAACATGCTTCTGTGCATCTTTAATGTGAAAGTACGACATGTTAAAACATAGTTTAATATTTTCTTTGGTGGGAGACAATTTAAAATTTGAATGTGACAGAAAATCTTGAGTTTTATCACACAGACTGCTGTTTTGTTGTCATCACAAGACAGATCTTGCAGCAGTGAACAGTGCTATATTGACAAAGCTTTCACAATCTAGTTCATATCTCTACAGAATACTCTTTTTAATCATGGTAATTACTTGCATAAAGATAGTTTTGAGATATCTAATACTTGCAGTAACTGTAGTAGACTCAATAGGCTCTTTCTGGGAGGCATAAGGCTAAGGCACAGTTGACTGTCCATATTTTCCAAATTCTAAGTATATTTAATTCCATTTGGCTGCTATGCCATGTAACTGCCAAAGGATTCTATTTTCTTTTTTTCACAGGTCTGCTTTGAGAATGAAGATGTTGATGAGAAAACCAAGAGCTAAGAACCTGCTTGGCAAGACTTTTGTGTTCTAGGTAAAAATAGAAATACTGGACACAAAATTCTGTTCTTCACATTTCTGGAGAACTTCCTATAGAAGTGCAGGGGAAGCCTAATCTCCTCTAGATCTCCTCTACTTCCTTGTCAATCATGTTACTTGTCTTTCTTAGGACAAACTGATCAAGAGAAAGCCGTGACCTTCCTAATGAAAGTGTTGATGAGTTAAAAAGATGAAAATGTTTTGTGACTCTTACTATTTTGAATCACCTGATCCAGGGGAGCTGAACTGGGCTGGCACTTGGCAGGGACAGCCAAGGCTCTCAGCAGCAATTGTTTTTCCTTTTTCACATGCTTCAGAGACAGCTACAATCCTGAAAAAGGAGGAATGAGATGTGCTTGTGAACGCAAATCCTAGAGAAATCCACTGGCAGCCTTCAATGATGCTGTGCTTAGTCACAGAACTGTAAAAACCTAACTGCACTTCAGAGGTGGTAGTTGAATTTGCTTACAAAAGTATCTTTTTGTCCTGACCTGAGGCAGAACTTTAACAAAATCCTGACGTTTCTTGTTGTATTAAGAGACTGACATCCCCTGACAAAAAATGGCCATAGCTCTAATCTCATTTCAGCAGAAAGAGTTGATGGATGATGCAGTTCCACGTCCTCATGGAAGAATAATAGTTCCTTTCAGTTACAAAAACACAAGAATTCTAGCAAGAGACTGAGGGCCTCCTTATGCAGCATGTAAAGATTTTTATTTCTCTCAGATTCCTGTACAGTCCGTGAAGAGAAATAAGCTGCTTAAATCTGTAGAATTCATCATAAAAGAAAAAAAAATGTAGTAGGATAACTTTTGGATGATTCCGTTTTCCCAGATTATCTAAGAGAAACTCAACTTCATTTGACCCTTGGTTTGGGAGGAATTGTTAAGTTCCTCTCTGTTCCTCCTCTATTGATACATATGGAAATCAATACTGGTCATGGCCTCTCGGTACTGAGAATGGTCCATGTTTGTAGCTGTCAGTGCCTACAAAAATAAAAGTCAATCTGAGAATGACAGTCGAGATTGAGAGGCTATCAGGAGACATAAACACTGATATTTATTGATAACTATTGATATCTGTTGCTATGAATTCTTATTGATAGATATAATAATACTTATTGATACTTGTCCAAACTGTGTAATGAATCTGGAATTATTCACCTGCTCTTGGATGTTGTAGCTGCACTCTTACCATGATGTTCAAGTGCTTGATCCTCATTAATGAATTTGAATTCAGAGCACCCCTTTGAAACAAGGTCAGAGTATTTCCGTTTTACAGATGGGAAGCAGAATCATGGGTAGGTTAAGGTCAAAGAATTCATTAACTTGGGGATCCTGATTTTATGTGTTTTTATAGCCCTATATGTTCAAAAGATTGCTCCTAGAAACTTCAGTTACAGCTTTCAGCACTCAGTGCTTTGCAAATCAGCTGCAGGGCTTTCAAGTGAGGCATCCAGAAAATGAGAACACAATTAGTGGTCACCTGCGGCTTATAGCTTGGCCAAGTGTGTGTGGATTTTCATGGTAATAGCAAAAGGGTGAATCCTGGGTGAGTCTTTCCCCCTTCTGCCCAGAGGGGCCTCTGCTGCAGGCCCTGCAGTAACACAGGGCATTGCTGAGATCGCAGAGAGGCAGTCGCACATCATCTCAGAGAGGGAGGCAAGAGAACATTGTTATTAGCAAAACAATGTTGTTTCCTTTCATTATGTTCTAGAAAACAGCTCAAATTAACATTACTAAATCGTTCCATGACGTTTCAATCTCTAAGATACAGAGACTCACCTCCAAAATCTTAAAACCTAAACAGTAAAATCTGACAATTAAGGTAAATGAAGAGCAAAGTTTCAGAACAGAACACAATAGACAGCCCTACTGCAAGTAATGCAAACTGCTCTAAATCTGCTCTTCCCTAATAATATAAGGAAGGTTAAGGGGTTATAAACTGAGGCAATGTTCTGCTGTTGCGTTCTAATAGTGTGCTAAGAAGAATACCTCTTAGCTGTGCTCACCCTGGGTCAAATCTTTACTGCAGAATTATTAACTTAGTGGAAGCAATATTTCTAATGGTGACCTCCCTAACAGGTCCTAATTACAGATGAGTAAGTGGCTTTTATAAAAAGTGTTTATCGCTTGAGCACCATGAATGAGCTGGAATACCTAAGTGTAAGTCACTCGCTTTGATAGTATTACAGTCAGACAGCAATGAGCATGGTAGGGAGGGTGCATTATGAAACTGAAATAAAAATACAATTTGTGTTCTTAAAATATAAAGAGGTAAAGCTGAATTGATCTCATAAGTTTATACACTACACATTATTCTTTGTGCTGGGAGATTCTGATTGTTGAGCAAGACAAAATATAGCTGGTAAGATGGACTGGAGGTCATTTTGATTTCACAGAACAGGAAATAAGATAGAAATATCAGTTCGTGACCTTATATAAGCAGGGAGGAGTCAAAGTGTGTGGAGAAGAGAATTACAGCATTGAAAAAAAAATGCAGGTAGACTGGGTTCAGAGAGGAAAAAAAGGCTGAAAAAATAAGTCTGGTGAGATATTAAAATAAATCAAAAATGGTTTCAAAGGAAATCAGCACAACCAAAAGAAAGACACGAGGTATTTGAGGAATGATTCTTAAGGGTTCATAAGAATCCAGGCTCCAGAGAGGAACAAGACACGTGATGAAATGGTTGTTCTTACCTGTTTTTCTCGTGTGCTGCTGCTGAATCTGTAGCAGGAGCATATTTCATTTATTAGCTTTTCTGATATTCAACAAGAAAGCAGGGAGAGATTGTGTTTAGGATGTTGGTATTTGAATCTGAGTTTTGTACAATATATGTGGTGCGGGTGGGTAGGAGGTTATACAAGGTTCACTGAGTGCCTGAATAAGAGCGAATGTAATTATAGCAGTGTGAAGGTAAAATAATGATCCTGAGAATGTGACTGATAACATTTAGGTACTAGACTAAAACCAACCTGACTAACATCCTGTCTGTAGTCTGTCAAAAGGCTAATGAAGGTCCTACATGTCCTCTTGTGTTGCCTCAGGAAGATGTATAATTACAAAATACTCCAGAAATAACATTTAAGGATACGCGCCACATACTGAATGTGTGATACTGAGAATGATTGGATGTAGTGAGGGTAATTAGTTGAAAAATGCATTCTAGAACTGGTATATGCTTGAAACAAATGTGCACAGAGGAAAGCTAGTGCTCGGATTCATTAACTGCAACTAGTGCCGGCAGTCTGGAGCTGGCCCGGGGCTGGCAAGACTCCTTCCAGATTTAGGATGGTACCTTGCATATATTGAACATGGGACTAGAATATCCCAAGAACTAGAGAGGAGACAGTATCATGTGCCCTCAGTTGTCAGAATATCCCCTCATTTGTCAGAATAATGCAAAAAAATGTCTACTGTTAACAGCTTGGGGCATATTGATGCAACTGATTTCTTTTCAGCCTTTGTCAGTCTTATGACTTCTTGGAATCCAAAGTTGAATTCTTTAGGGTGAGCCATTCCAGATAAAAAAAGAGGGAATTCACAATTTTTGCAAGCTTAGAAAATGGCAAGAATGTTAAAGAATAAGCAAGCAAACTCATAACTAAAGAAGCTTAATAAAAAATATATGTGGCCTTTTGGTCATGAATAGTACTGTTTAATAGCACAAGAAATCACGTAGGTTGTTCAGGGAGACATAAAATCACTGAATAATGTATTATTATGTCATATAAAAAGAATTAATGTACAAAAGAAATACTGTAGGAAAAATAAATAACACCGCCATTAAAAGTGAATGAGTCCCATTTGGTCAGCTATGTCAAATACAGAACAACAGAAAGGCCATTTGGAAGCACTTTTAGTTTTACTACCAACTTTTCTATTATAATCCATAAAAAAAGGAGTGGTTAGACCGTGCCCAAGAACTGACTTTGTCTGCATTCATTTAAACCAGAACAGTATGTACACACACACCTATATATATATATCTATATGACTATCTCTGTATCTTGCACTTGTAGCAAGGCTGGTGCTTCTCAGCCCTCAGGCTTGCGGTGACATGTGCAGGCATCTCCACAATGGAAAAAATGTCATGTTCGAAGAAGTCCAATTTGTCCTGTAGAGAAAAGCTACTGTTAAACCAGGGAATGGCACAGACCAGATGGGACCACGCTTTCTATTTATTTCCATTTCTGAAATGTGCTACTGCTTCAGATAAATGCACTGTTAGAGCTGCATTGCACCTATCTTTTCAGCATATTTTCAAAAAGCAAAATTCCTTCCTCCTCATATTCTAGCAATTCATTATTTTGCCCTTTTTCAATGGCAGGTTGTCATTAGCAGAGGCAAAGCTGTGTGAGCCAGACCAGGCGAAGGCTGCTCATTTGTGTGACACAAAGGCTATATTATTTGTTTTATATCACTGAGGGGACTGTCATATCCAGGTATGATTCAGAAGGTCAGCCTGAATTGCAGGGAAATGATTTCTTAGTAGGTATGAAATGGGAAGTGCTTTTTGTCCTCTGATTCAGCTGGAAAAAAACTGTGTGGAAGGTATGCTACATTATTTTGCTGAGTTTTGTATAAGTGTGTCTCTTAAAAAGAAATTGTTTTAAAAGAATTTTAAAATTGGATACAGTAGAGTCTCCACTGCTTACATCATTAATACAATGCTTTTACCAGGGCCAGCAGGGAGAAGACATGGTATGTTATTACTGGACATTGACCAATAGATAACGTGCTATGGTTTTCTGCAATTAATGAAAAATATTTTAGTTCTAGTGGGATTTCAAAAGATTTTCACTAAATTTGGAGTCTGATTTTGGCTGTGTAATTGTCCTAGGAAGGACAGAGAAGTTTTCGACCAGTGTGTCAACAGCATAACAATGTTTTAAGTCCCTGCTTAAACTGCTAAACTTAACTGCTAAATTTTAAAAACTGCTAAAATTAAAAGGCTGATTAGGTCACCATGAGCTGTCCAGAAGATGAGGCCTAATTGCAGGGCCCACAGCTTTAAAATCACAGCATGCATTACTACATGCTCTTCCTGTTATTCCTTTATTCCCCTTTACTTGGTCCTCTCATTTATTTATTTATTACTTTTACTTTTAATTGCTCTCTGATGCTGCTCCTCATTAGAAAAGTTTCCTCTGTATAAGAGCAAGAGAAGGAGTTGCATATATTTCTCATTAAATTCATTTTGTGTCATTCCCATGTGCATTGGTTTGACCCTTGGTTTGTTTTTGGAAATCTGGCTTTTCTTTTTGCAGAAAGTATAATCCTATTTTTATTTATTGATTGATTCAGTCTTTCGACAACTAATCAGAATTCAGTGGAGCTGCAGAGGTCTGAAAACACATACATAGAAAATGGGTATTCCTGAGCTTGCTGCAGGAAGGATGAACTGAATGCTCTCCTAGGAACCCAACATAATTCTGACTCTTTTTGGGGTTTGAAATAGGAGGGGAAATTTGGGAAAAGATTTTTGACTTCACTATACAAATGTAGTTCTTGGAGAGGCTGAACACAAATCACAAAACACCCCGAGATAAACTATTAAAAAAAATCCAATCTTACATCTTATTCTCTGGTCACTTCCCTTTTAGGCAAAGACCAGCATCCCAGAACTTATAAGCTTCTGGAGTCTGAAATCAGCTATGTGAGCTTATTGCTGCAGTGCTTGTGCACCATCACATGTTGATAGCTAATCTTGTTCATTATATTTTAATTATATGTATAATTAAAATTGCATAACATAATCTTATTGAAGTTAAGAGCTGGTTATACAGCATTAACTGTAGCGTCCAGAAGCTGGGGAAAAAAAGCTAGGGTAGTGTAAGTACCAGAGGATACAAATATGTTGTACCAACCTTTGACTTGGATTTAATATCTGATAAAAATGATCAAAAATGGCAACAGAAAAATGATCTAATAAAATAGGGATCTCATTAGAAACCATTTTAATACATTTTTGTTCTACATGAGACTCCTGACAGCAATGAACACTTATTTTTGTTTCCTTTCTGTGTTTTATAAATGATTTATTTTAGAATTATTATGGAAAGTAATTTTTGAGTTAAGGAAAATAAACCACAATCTCTCTTATTTTGGAGAGCTTTTTACAAAATTTTTGATGAATTTTTTTCATGAGAAATATGCCTCCACTTCTCCCCATTTCAAACTGTTTTTGACTAACTTGGATTTGGGTTGAAAATATCCTAGTAAAATAAATTATGATTGCCTAGACAGTATGATAGAGAATTTGAAATGCAAAAAATAAGGAGAATTGATTAATATTATACACAGAAGATATTGATAAATGCTGAATATATCCTAGATGTGCTATACATGTGCTATTACAGAATTCATACTTTAAGAGAGGAGAGATTTAAAGGCAGCTTGGTGAATAACAGCTCTGAGCTGAAAGTCGTTGCATTTATGTGGAGGGTGGAATTAAATGATGGATACTCAACTTTAATCTGGGAAGAGGATATGGATGATTTTATTCTGAAGGTGTGATGGTGAAGCTGGAACAGATGGTGACAATGTATTTTTGCATGTGAGTGTGCTCATTTTTTCAGTTGTTCTTTTTCGAGTGTTGGCAGTGGATGTGGTAGGTGGTGTGTGTTGCCAGTACAGTAGCTGTCTTTTCTACTTGCAAGTTCCAGGGAGGTAAGAAGAGAGCAGACCAGGTGGCTGTGCCGCTCTATGGCTCCAGACAGACTGGCCCTGTGCTTTCTGCCTGGCACAAAGAGAGTTATCTCCCTGCCTTTCTGCTCAGCTAATGAATCAGCACTAGCCTATCCTATCCTGTCCATTTTTGCAATTCATTCCACAAAATGACACAGCCAGTTTCAGGAAGCCGCTCATTTTCTCCCAAAGACAGAAGCATTTCCCCAGTGCAATGAAAGACATGGGGCACCAACATGCCTTTGATGTTGCAGTGTAGCCTTGTAGTAGAGTCTAGTAGGGATGTCTTATTATAAATTCTTTTTGGGGTTATTTCACTTTTTGTTCACATTTCTTTCAATATTTTTATTTTTATCTTTGGGACAGAGTCAGCTATATATCCAAAGATGCAGCTTCACATTAAATTAGTGTGCATCTCATTGCCAGGCAAGAAGTTAAGAAAAAAGGAGTAGGTATCACTATTTTGCTTTTGATGGAAATTTGATGACTCTGAATTAAACACAATATACTTCTTGAATATTAAATAATTTGATTTCACCACCAACACTGTAATTTCTACACTCTGCTCTCCAGCATCTGGCATAATTGGAAACAGTAGCCAGCAGGTAGCAGACATCAGTATGAATTGTCTCCTGCTGCATGAGCACTGCCTATGAAATTGATTTTCTGCCTTTTATTGTATAGTTTTGTAAAAGAAATCACATAAAGTCCCAAAAAGATGGATCGTATGTCTATATACGTACAGGTAAATATATATATATATTTATACATATAAATCAGCAAGGCAAAAATACATCAACAAGACTGTCACTAGCAGGCTCTGTTTCCCTACAGGTGGTTGTAGTAGCAGTTCTCCCTGTGCTTATGAAGAAGCCAAGCAAGACCAATAGCTGAAAATCATTTCGAGGAGTTATTTGTGTGTATCAAGAGGATAAAATTGGAAGGGACCTTCCTAAGGTTGGAAGGGACCTTTAGAGGTAATCAAGTCCAACTCCCCTGTACATGCAGGGTCACCTAGAGCATGTGGCACAGAAGTGCACCCAAGTGGGTTTTGAATATTTCCAGAGAAGAAGGTATTTATAGACACTCATGAGATACCCCCTCAGCCTTCTCTTCTCCAGGCTGAACAGGCCCAGCTCCCTCAGTCTTTCCTCATAGGGCAGATGTTCCTGGCCCCTAATCATCCTCATAGCACTGCTCTGGACTCTCTCCAGCAGTTCCACATCCCTTTTGTACTGTGGAGCCCAGAACTGGACACAGTCTCCAGGTGTGGCCTCACCAGGGCTGAGTAGAGGGGGACAATCACCTCTCTTGACCTGCAGGAGCTGCTCTTCCTAATGCAACTCAGGATCCCATTGGCCTTCTTGGCCATCAGGGCACCCTGCTGCCTCATGGTCAACTTGTCATCCAAAATGTTAAAAAGAGGAAGCCTTCAGTGAGTGAACTCATGTATGTGTTCTTTTGCTATCTGGAGATGAGAGGAGCTCTCATTAGATTATCCACAACTCTAGCAAAGACTCTTAGAAAACACTGTTAGAAAACACTGTTTTTGCTCTTCCTGCTTTTGTCAGAAAACACTTGTATTCTGTGGCATAGCAATGCTTCTGTTAAAACTGTTCCTGTGAGGAAATAATGTCTGTGATAAAACTCATGTTCTTTAACACATGGCCCAAATACCTGGGGTTTATAAGGAATTCCTTTGGCAGTCACACGAAAGAACCAGTAGTCCTAACTTCAGTTTACTTTCCCAGAAATTGCAATCCTAATTGCTTCTCCAAATCTGGAAGAAAAAGTAAAGTGGATTGCCCAAAAATAGCATTCCCACTAACAGTTCAGAACATGAGCATTAATGTTTTATTCATATATCCTGTTAAACCAGGAAAGCTTATCATTATAATAAAGTGTGAGTAGTGTTTGACATTTTTTCCTTTTTTTTCTTTTGTATGGAAAAGTATTTTCCTGAAGTAAATTAATTCATGTAATGGGAAATAGTTTTCTATTTTCCGTTTCCTTGAGAACTTATACAGATTTCACTATTATCTGCTCCCATATCTGCTCCAAATATTAAAGACTCTATGGTAGTCAGTAGGATATAGTTTATAATAGTGAAAACCAGCACCTGGAAACCATTAATTGCCCTCATTTGATGGAAGCACAATGCCAAAGTAAGATTATTTATATTTTCAACAATTTCCTCCCACTACTTTGTATTCTCTTAATCCAGGATTAAATACTAATTGTGGCTTAGTACTTGAAAATCTCATCAGTTTGAATCGGATTTTTAGGAAGCCAGCATAGCAGAGGTTTGAAGAGGAAGTTGTGGGGCATGATTCTAAATATTTTGTAATTGTGAAGACTTTTATGCAAGAAGCTCAAATTAAATAAAAACAAGGTCTCTTCTGAACAAAGTGATTTAACCATAGTTTTGAATAGATAAGAGTAGCAAGAAGCAAATCAGTACAGAGTGAAGTATTTATGACCCTGAGATGTTGTTGGGATGTAGATGAACACAAGCCTGCAACAACAGAGGAGATCTTGTAGGTGGAGTCAGGGAATGCAGTGAAGAGGAGTACAGGCACAGGCTGATAAGAGAAGGGGATACAGAGTGTTGGTGGAGGCTTCAGGGCTATATACAGCTGAGCAGAGAACTGTTAAAGAAGGAGACCTGGGCAGAACTGGCTTAACAAGGAGAGTAAAAAACAAGTATCATGTAACAATATTCATGTACAGTAAATGCAGATGCACTGTGGAATTACAGACCAATGAAGAAGGGTATATAGCATGAGAGAAACTGTATTATAACCCCAAGTGATCTCTAAAAACAAAAGGAATAAAAGGATCAGATTCAGTGTTGTGGTCCTCCCTGCCAAGAGGAAGGCATGGTCTCTACCATTAGCATCATATTCCTTCCAGTGAAAAAAAAATGGAAAACTGAGGACTTGCTATAATGATCCATCACAGAGAAGCCAGCAAACTAAAGAGAAATCGTGGAAGGGAGAGTACATCAGGCCAGTAGAAGGGAACTGTGTATTTTGAATTACTGCTGAGATTAATATTCTTTGTATTAGTATTAATATTCTTTACCTTTTTTTCTCTTTCACAAATAATGTATAATTGGAGATGCATTCAGTTTCTCCTTAAACTTAGCTTAATTTTTAAAAAGCCTGAAAAAAAAAATTCAATTTCTCTGTAATTCCCTAATTTTCTGAATTTGCCTACTCTACGCACTGGAAAGGAGTTTTAAGATTCTATTGCCATTAGTGACGGCTGACATATAAAATAATGGGATTTTTTCCTTCTTCTTCATTCCAGATTTTTGCCCTGGTGCAGAAAAGTGATTTCTGCACACAATGTGAAGTGGCAGTTCTTATGGTGCAGCTCCTGCTCACAGCAAACTTCAGAGTTTGGTAAGCAGGATAGAAATATAACATGTTACCTTGTTCAGGCAACATGCAAGGAATTAGTTTCACCTCAAAGAAAAAGGTTTGTTTAACAATAATTTGGAGGTAAAACATCATTTACCCGTAGCAGCTAGATAGTGAGAAAGTATGCACTGTGTTAAATAAATCTAGTTGCTAAAAACTTAGTTTGATCTTGTTTTTAGTGATAACATCTTTAATTTTCAGGGTTAACAGTGTTTGCAATGTTCATACATTCTGCATAAAAATGTAGATATATAAGATGGTGTAAGCTCATATTTGGAGAAAAATAATATGCTATGTGGGTTCCCTTCCCAATGGGATCACTGAAGTACTGCTGTGATAAAGACATAAAAACACCCCAATGACAGGACACCAAGTCAGTCACAGCTTTGATGTCACTCTCTCTAACCCTCCTGCTCTAGTGAGCTTACTGCAATGATGACTACAAGTTTTTTAAAGCCAAAAAGCCACGTTTCTCTGGAGCAAGATGTATAATCACTTTTTAAATAGAGAAATGGGAACAAGTCATGAAGACAAATCAGAAATGAAGAAGTTCATACCTGGAATTACTCCCAGCTATTGTGCCCTGTACAGAGTTCCCTGCTCCAGACACATTTCCACCTCTTTTCAGTAGCAGTTAGCAGCAGTTCCTACCCGCCTCTCTTCCCTGGGTAGGTCTTTTTCCATCTTGTAAGATATTTCTGTTCTCTGGTCTTCATTGCAATCTCTCTTGGATCGATGCAAGTGGCCACAGCGTTTAGTTTCCTTTACTATTACCCATGTTATTCACTGTAAATTACGCTTAGAACAAGGAGTGCAAATATTACAAAGGCCTCAGACATAAAACCTGCTCAAGGCAGTTTTCTCTTCTGCTGAATCTTCTTGCAGTATAAAACTAGCATATGTTTGAATTTTCAAGATAGTCTAGTTTCACATCAGCATCAGCCTAACATAGAGTTTCCAAATTGTTAATCTCAACCTGGGTATTATGGTATTGAGCATTAACCTTTTTTTTTTTCCCTGACAAGTGATTTTCAAAGTTTGTCTCAATCTACAGAAACAATTTCCTGGGGAAGAAAAAAACAGCAACTTTAAAGATTGAGTAGAATAAGAAAAAATACAATGTAGGGTAGACTAAGGTCTGATAAAATCATGGAAGAAGAATGGATTTTATGATTTCCTTAACAGAATTTGCCAGGAAAACTGACAGAGTAGCTGAAATATGATTTGAGCATGTGACTATAGAATGTTTCGTCTGCGTTACCTTTATGATAAAATGTTCTAGGATTAAATGGCCTAGGATTAAATGGCCAAGTTATGAATCACAAATGTTCAACATGTTTCATATTATGATCAAATTTTAGTTTTTTTTTTTTATTCTCTAAGTAATCAGTTAAGTATCTATCAATAGAAACTCAGCTGTACAAGAGCATGTTCAGATCTACTTTCTTATAAAAGCTAATTTCATGATCAAGCCATGCAAAACAAATATAATGGAATTGGAGGAAAATATTTGTACTTAGTGTTTTAGTGTTGACATCACAGGCCTTCCCAGTCTAATACAGCCACTTACATTACATTTCTTTTATGATAAAATGTCATAGCAAGGGAACATCTAGGTTTAAATAGCCAAGTTATGAATCACAAGTAGTGTTCAGGTATCAGGCATAAATAGTTTTGTGAGGCCTTTTGCCAATTTATTGGCAAAATCACTCTTTTTGGCAACTTCCTTTTTCAATGTACTTCAGTGAAAAGAGATACTTGTTAGAATCCTAAAACAGTTCTTAAATTACAGTTTTTATCCATCCTGATCACGAGGCATTATAAGCACCCAGTAAACAACTCTACTGGAACTAGCTTGTGTCTCTCAAACCAATTAACACTACTATGGTATTTGGCTAATTATGCTGCTGTATATATCACTTAAAAAGCGTTTAGAGCGATGGATAGGGATTAAAAGGCTGTTAGACATTTAGCAGTCCAGATAGGAGCAGCATCCTGGTTTACATCCTCTCTAAATTGGCTTTGCATGCCACTTGAGAGACCATTAGTCAGAGCGTCCATTAAAAATGCTTTATTAACTTGTCATGATATAACCAAGTCTTTTCATTACCCACTTTAATCAGATGGGTATTGGTAGTTTCAGAAGGGTTCTTTATTCCTTACTACTCTGATATCAACTACATCAAATCCTCAAATGTAGCCATGAGCATTAATTTCTTGTGTTCTATTATGTTACTTAGAAGTAGTCAACTTCTGAAAATGTGTCTTGAAAGTCTTGAAAATGTGTCTTTCTCAGCAGCCTAAAATTCAAACTCTACTTTTCCTTGCACTGGTAAGGTAAATTCATTCTCAGATGGTGTTTTGGAGTGTAGGATCCATTTTGGTCTACATTCACAGTCCAACTTTTTGTTTGGAGGAATTAATAGAGGTTGTGTCCTACCTTTTTCAATATGTAAGTCTGTAGAGATGAGGTCAGGACAAGACTGAGAAAAATGCAATGAAATAAGGCTTCTTCATGCCATTATAACTCAATAGCTTCTTTGACATAGGTCTTGCTTGCTGAGATTTTATGCTCAGTTTACACAGACTCTCATTTCACTTATTTCACTGTATTACCATTGCATATTAGTTTTCTCCTCCTTAAATGGAATTGCTTGCAGGATATACTCTAATCTCAAAGAGATTTGTAAAGATGGTGGAGACTTTTAGGGATAATCTCCATGAGGGCAGTAAATTGGTCACCACCGAAGAACTGTGAGGCATGAGAACAAGGTGGTTGTAGTCTGCAGAGGGAGCCTTTGTCTCATTTGGAAGCACAAAGACCTGTGGACTCATGAGAGAAACTGCAAGAGTTTGTCAAAGACACTGTCACTTATTGAAGGATGCCACTGGAGGGAGCGCGGAGGAAAACCGAGAACAAACAAAAGTATTAGTCATTCACTGTAGTATGTGGAGATCAAAGACGAAAACCATCAAAAGAGATGCTTGACTGTGGAGTGCAGTTCTTTTTTATCTCCTTGTTATTAAAAGATTTATTTTTATTAGCTCATTATTATTGCAGAGTACAAGGCTTGGCAAAAGGCTGTCTTGTTGAAATGGCAAGTTTTTTCCAGAGTTTCTGTTATCCTAAACTGCACATCAAACCTCAGGAGAGTTTTGCAGACAATTGAATTGAAATATCCATGGAGCTAGCAATATTTATATAAAACCAAAAGAATCTTGCAGCTAGGAAAATTCAAGATTCAAGTTTAGGATACCAAGACAAATAATATAATCTGTCCTTTTTTTGTAACAAAACGGAAATGGCCATCAATGTTCATTTATTACCACTTACAATGCCTAAACTTGAAAAGGTCTCAGGTAAGTAAATTACATGTTTTTATAGACCAGCTTATATAAAATTATTCACTCTTCATTGTCACTATCCCTATTTAGTCAAAGGCACAGGGGCTGACATTTGTGTGAAAACATATGCCAAACACAGATTTCTGACAGTTAGTGTTGTTCTAAATGGCATGAAAAGAAATGATTGTCAGATGTAAATAAGAAAGCTTGATACATTTACCTTGTAACCAGAGATCTCTTCAACCTTAATTTTCCTATGACCCTGTGATGCTGATTCAAGAGTGCTTTTTAGAAATGCACAGCCAATAAAGATATGTCTTGTGTGGAGCTTGCTCTAGCCTGAGGCAAAACCAGAGGCTCACAGTTATCTGAGAAGGATTGTAAAGATACATAGCAAGGCTGAGCTTTAGTGTGAGTTCTTGAGAGACGTATGGAGACATATATTACATGTATGCATCCGTGGAGCAGGTATAATTTGTAATTTGGAGCATGTATAACTTGTGTAATTTGTGTAATTGGAGCAAACTTGTATAATGGCCTCTGGATGCTTTGCCATGTTAGGCCAACTCACTGCAGTGTGTTCTGTACTTGACGGAAGTTTGACTCTAAACTCCATCCCAATCCATTCCAACATATAATCAGTACCCCAGAAGAATACTTTGCAGCCTATTTTTACAATCCTTATCAAAGAACTGACCATTCAGAGCCTCATAGGTCACTATTATTGTTCTGGAACTCACCATAGCACTGCTCTTTTTGCTCTAGCAAGGTTGAGAGATCAGACCCAGACAGACCTCAGACTTATTCCAAAAACTGATTCATTTTAATCAGACAGCTGAGGAAGCACGGCCTAGGTGGACAGGTTTTGGCCATCATAAGAAACAGAAGAAGCATAACAGAGAAAAGAACAACTCATGGATTCAGAAGTTTCCAATGAGATACTCTGATTTTTTTCTGAGAGGTCCCATCCCAAGGGGCTCATTTGCTTTTTGATCCTGGAGTGAGAAGGGACAACAAGTCCATGCCTCTGGGGGCATGCCTCAGGTCTGGGAGATAAGCCAGTCAGGAGCACCAGGAAGGACAAGTAAGTGGATTGATCATGACCATATGGGAAAAAGAATGTATGGCTCACCACAAAGATACTTAAGCTTATCTTAAGACTAAAGTAGAGTCTGACTTTCTGTATTCCTGTGTTATTTATATTAACAAGCCTGAAAGACCTTGCAGGCTTGGGTGGCAGAGAAGGAGGGGAGTCATGGCTGAGTGAGACTCATGGCATCTAACAGACCTAAGGATGCCCTAGGAGACTGAGGGTGACATCTTCCTTTGAGAGGTGGGGGGACACTCACTGCTCCCTGTGTTTGAGCTGTGAGTCTTGCCTACAGATGGGATTGCAAACTGTAGCCACCGGACGGTGCTGAATCTAAGATTTTCTCCCTAGCACTCAGTGTCCCCCAAGTCCTCCTCTTGTTGCTCTCCAGCAACTCTGCTCGAGTTTTGTTCTATAGCTGTGCAAAACACCGTGAACTTTGGGAGAGCAATAAATCACAGCAATTTGAGCAGTCTTAGGGTAGATATTAATCTCTTGCCATGGAAAAAAAAAAAAAATGGAAGGAATGTTTTGCTGCTTCAGAAGTGTTAATTCAGACTTGGATTTGAATTATGGTCATAACCTGATTGGTAAGAGAGGCTATATCTGAAATAGAATCATTGATAGATTGTACTTTGGTGAAGACTAAATATATTCTGGGCAGACTTAAATCACATGTAACCTGACTCTTCGACAAGACAAAAATCCAATTTTTCAACTGCATGTAAAAATGAAGCTGTAGGTGGAATGTATAAGATTGGCAGGTACTTAGTGTGAAAACCAAATTCAAAATACTTAAGATTATTTCCAGTCTAAATACTTCCCATCCCTTAACTAGGCACTGTCCTCCTTGAAAACTATAATGGTCTTCAATTAAAGAAAATCTACTGGTATTTCTGCAACATATATATATATTCTATTCTGTGAACCTGTATATTATGGGGTAGCAATTTATTTTAAAGGTCAGATTAACATTCTGCATCAGGAAAGTCTTCTGTGTGCAGCAGTAATAGGGATGTGAGGAAATCTGCTGCCATGGGCTGTTCAGAGATTCACAGCCTGTATTAATAGATAGGATTAGCAAATAAGAACAGGCCAGAAGGCTGCAAAGCTCTTGTCCCTTGAGATTTCCTTCCTTAGATTACCAGACTCACTCAACAGCTTCCTAGAATACAGGGAGTAGATACCGGAGCAAAGACTGGAAATCATTTTATTTCACTGGGTATTTGGGACATACCAAGGGAAAAGGGCAAGTCCTGGGTCATAAGCTTTGCTGAAAATGTCTCTCCAGTTTTCTCCACAGGCACCATGGAGAAACAACAACAACAGTTTTCAGAACAAAGAGAGTCCTGTAACAGAACAAGGAGAGACTATTATAGGTTTCTACCTACTGTCTCTAGGTATGTACCATATCTCTGCCTGCCTTATGAAATTAAACTCCTAGTAGAGTTTGGTATAGAGTTCAAAGTGATTCCTTTGCTTTTCATCCATAAAGAAGCAAGATTTTATAAAATTAAGCTTTTTTCTTTTTCAGCTACTATAAATCAAAGAGGTACAGCTTTCGTTTATTAAAAGTATAATAATGCAAAGACATTGAGAAGGAATGGATAAGCTCATAATCTTTTAAAAAATGACTATAGAATTAAAAATGTAGTAAAAGAGAAAAAACTTTATCAGAAAATATGATACTATTGTGCC
Source organism: Nothura maculosa (assembly GCA_032353885.1). Classification (NCBI taxonomy): domain Eukaryota; kingdom Metazoa; phylum Chordata; class Aves; order Tinamiformes; family Tinamidae; genus Nothura; species Nothura maculosa. The sequence goes on along the minus strand of JAUBOD010001075.1, from coordinate 2,736,439 downwards.
TTCCCCTAATGTCTCGTTAGCACTGAATTAATGTTCTGTGATTTCCAGAACTTCTGCCAGTTTTTTGGCATCTTACAATTACCTCCTGCAGAGACAAGAAATAGAGTTCTGTAATTTTTTAAATGTTGAAGCTATCTTTATTGCTCTTGCTTTAAATACGTTCTATCAACATAGAAAGAAAACTGCTTTAAACAGGTTCTATTAAAGATGTAAGTAGTAGGATATCAGTAAGACAGTAATCATAATACTCTGTGATTTTTTCTGTTCCATTGCAAAACATCTGTTACAAACTATGTAATAAGAGCTTGGAAATGGAACCTGATGTGAATTCTCATTCTAAAACAATTCGGGTTTTTTTGTTTGTTTGTTTGTCTTTTGTTTAAATAGTGTTTATTTAGTACATACTGAAGGCACGATGTCAGCAAACTGTATGCAAATAATGTAAATTTACTCAGTAATCAACATTTCTAAACAGAAAACCTCACAGGAAAATAGCAGGAAAGATGACTTTTATTAAATCTGTTGTTCTAAAGATTGTATATTTAAAGATTACATTTTCCAAGAATTGAGATGAGCAGGTTTTCTAACTATTTAGCATCTTGCAAATAGCCTGTTTGCCCTCAACAAATTCTGTAGAAAGATCTGTGAAGGTTATAGTGTAAAATGGCAAGATTTTCATACATTCATATGAGATTTTCTTCTTTACCTGTAAGACTTAAAAAAACGTAGTTGTATTTGGAATAAAAAATATATATTCTAGTAGAAGTTACGCATCTATACTCGGAAACTGAGTTAAAGAGTGTAAATAAGATAAATCAATGTTCTGACTTATCCTAGATCTACTCATGTATATGTACATGAATATCTGGGAACGGGTCACAGCAGCTAATTAATTAATCATTTGCATTTAGGACTGAAAAGAATCTCTTGAGTTTTACAGGCCAGTCCCTTGCTGTGATATATATAATCCCCTTCACAAAAATATCATTTTTTTTTCATTTATTCCAGTTTAAGATGTTGAAATTCAGCATTCTAATTTTCCCAAGTATCTCTAAAGAAATCATTGGAGACACATCCCTTTTTTATGGAAACAAAAAATGTACTTCCACTATTTCCCACTATGTAAAAAATCAATATTTTTAGACTTTATTTATGCTTTATATACCATCTCTATATATGCTACATTTAGAGGAGGTATATGAAGTCTATGGATAGCCTATAGACTATATACTATATCCTATACAGAATATCCGATATTCTTCCCTTAGAAATCTGACCTCCACCTGAATTTATCTGCCTGGGTCCTAAGTTTGCCCATTATTAAGTTCTTCTGCCATGCATTTTGTGAAACTTCAGTCCTGTTATGATAACTTAATACAGCCACTATGTGGCTGTGTGTGGTTAATGCAACCACTTAATACAAAAAAAATGTGTGTTTAATTCAGCCAGTGTGCACCTCTTGATTGCTCTAGATCCTTTTGTAAAGCTTAGAAATGCTTATAAATACTTATAAATGAACTCTATATAATTACTAGTCTTATTTAACTCCAGATTAAAAACTCAAGTTGCATTTCTGGCAGATTAAATATAACCAGCGTAAATACAACTCCATCTGAAATGTAGTACCATTCCTATCATTAAAAGATAATGAAAGTAGGCATAATTTTTTGCAATGGGAACTTTAAGAAAAAAAAGAAAACACACTAATAATGTATAAATCAGAAAAAAATCCAAATCTTTTTTTTTCTTAAAATTCTACTGCCTCAGTTCTGCAAGCATTAACAATAAAACTTTATAGCTATTCCTTTTATGAGCACCGATAACTGGTCTCTCTGGGACTCAGTGATGTGGCAGAGCGAAGTACTCCACTTTGCACAGTCTTGATGGTCAAGAAGTAGGGAACCAAGGTCAGTCTCTGTGTTACCTTCTGGTGTCTGCATTTCTTTAAGGAGGCCTGAAAGACAGTTTGCATTAGCAGGAGTCTAGTGACGTTACCTTAAATAGAGTCTCCAATTATGTTCACATTTAATTCTTCTGTTGTTTTGATGTCTATGGAAAACAGCTTCAGTGTTTCAGCTGTTACAGTTCAGTAACTGCTGAAAATCCTTTCCTCTCTTGCATCTGAACATGTTCAGTCCAGCTTCTTGCAAATGTAGATGTACATTTTCTAAAGTATAAATGTTCAAAGGGATGTTAGCATTACTTAGAAGATGGGTTTCCTTTGAGTGTTTTCATCTAGATAAGATAAGGTCCAAGAAAATTAAGTTTCTTTGGTCAGTGTTCCTGCAGTCACACATCTCAATGGAGTTGTTTTAAGATTTTTTTGCAGAATTGGAACATCTTTACATGTTCTTTTCTCAATGTTCTCATACTATCACAGCTACCATGGATGCTAGAAGTAAAAATGCACTAATGGAAACAAATGTTAGCCAAGCTGCATCAAATTCAGACAGAGATCTGGGGGCTTCTCAGAATACTTTATGGAAAATCTGAGTTCCCAGCCCACACTGGAATAAGTATCACACACTAGCTTTGCAAGCAAGCCAGTATCGAAGTACAAGGATCATTCTGTTGATGAGAATGATTTTTGCAATGCGTGAGGTGTCTGAGGCTTCACACTCGAGTCACCACATTGCCATTCTCCTCACTAGCACTTTGGCTAGAGAATGAACACAGAGGGGGAAAAAAAATCTGTTCAGTGACTGTTGCATAGCAGGGTACCCTCACAGTACAATCAAAGATGTCAGCTGAGGGCAATCAGTACAGATGCATTTCCTTTCATTGGGCCAACGGGGTCAGCACCCATCTTCAGAGAAATCTGTTTTCCCTGTTCTCTTTCTTGCAGAAGCAGATGGGAATTAGTCCTATTGCTAGCATTATGTCTGTCCTTTGCCTTAAATGATATAATTTACAAGGAAAAAAAAAAGCAATATGCAATATTGTGAAAAATCCTTCACAATATGAAAGGATTACCTTTCACAATATGAAAATGAATACCTGGTAGAACTTAAAAGTGCTGTCCACAGATACTGCTAAGTCAAACCTAGATGTGGAAAAATACCTAAATGTAGTCAAATTGTCTCTCTGCAAATATTTTTTATTTGATTATGAAGCAAAATATTTAGTTTTTTTATATTCATTTAAATAAATATAAGATTTTTTTAGAGAAAAAAAAAGTGTGGTTGCTGAAAATTTTGCTCACCCAATCAGAAAATTGGAACAGACCAGGTGAGCCTCAGATGCCTTTAAATGGCACATATTTCAGGAGAGTGAAGGTAAACTGCTATTGACGAGTAACAAAAAAGTGTTATTTTTGGACTATATATGACAGATGAGTTTGGGCAGGTGGGAAGGGAAACAGGCTATTCACAGAACATTCATCCCCAAAATGATCACAGTTATTGAACAAATAATCTCCTCATGCTTTGTCAAGTCTAAAGTATGACGACTCTTCTTCCTGCCAAAACTGGCAGCATGCCCTGGGTAGGATATCATGTATGCATAATTAATGGTGAAGATTAAAAGCAGGGTGGGGGAACTTCACAATTGGACATGTTAATGGCAGCTTTGAAAATTCTCTGTATTTCCTCACTACTTTAAATGAAGTTTTCTAATCTGAAACTCTCTTACAGCAAAATTCTCCAGAAGGATATTTATGCCTGCATACAGGTAGCTGAACCAGTAATTTACTTCGTTCATGATTGCCCTGCATTGAGATGCTCAAACCTAGAATCAGGCCATTTGAAACTTGAAAAGTTAGTGTCAAATTCATCATGTGACATTGAGGTTTCACCTTTTATAGGTAATTTTTTCAATTCTTCCATTTAGCTCAAAATTCATACATTTAAACTTCCTCTTTTTTTCTTTTTTTTTTTTCTTTTTACAAGATTTTACAAGCATGAGCCCTGCAACAATTTCCATCTCGTAAGGACAGGCCTAAGTACAAAGCATAATAAACTAGTTTAGCTGGGCTTGAATACTCTCATCTATTAAAAATGTGCTTGATCAGCTCCGAGCCATCAGTTCCCTCATACCAAACTGAACCCTGTGAAATCATAGATCTAACACAAACAGAGGAGCTGCACTGTCTCTCAGGTGCATGAGGGGAAATGAGCATGTCTGCATGCTCAGGCTTGAATGATTTGGGAGAAGTATTTGTGACCTTGTCACATTCCCTCTTAGCTCTTCTTTGAGCTAAAGAATGTCACTGTTTTCTATCTGTTTCCTTCAGCACAGAAATTTTCAATGTCCTCTGTCATTCTTGTTGTCTGCTTTTTAGCTCGCTCTTTGTACAGACTGATCATGGGCTGATGTTGGACTTGGCCGATAGGGTGTTAGTTCTTAAGTACAACCAGTTTACTTGTTAAACTTCTTCTTTCTCCCCTGCAAATCATGGGTAATAATACCTACCTCAAAGGTGGATTGTTTTTGACACTTATGGGTTAAAAACCACAATTAGGAGATATTATTCCAGGAGAAGCGTTATTACTGAACAGTATAGAGGCAATATAAAGGTTTTGTAACTGAATCTGTAACTGTAACTGAATATGAACTGCCCAAATTTGACCTGTAAACTACCCAAATATATTTCTGAAGTAATCAGTCCTCTAGACCCCTGCTGTGCTTATTTATAATACCAGACTCAGCAAAGTGACAGAGACAGTTCCTGATTTAAAGTACACACAGGCATTGGAAATGAGACTCCTTTAAGAAACATTGTCACCTAGTGGTCAAACTAGAGACGTATTTATTATTATTGTTATCATTATAATAATATATGTTTATGCACATATACAAATGAGTGTATTGGTGTGTACATACTCTTGAATACTTACATAAGTACCTGGGTATCCACTTTATCAGTGACTATCTGGTTAACACTACCCATTGGTCCTTCCATGCTCTAAAGGTCTGTGGCAGTTTTGCAGAGAGATGCTACCATAAGGGAAAGTGTTTATGGAAGGAATTGTTCAGAGGCTGATCAGCCTCCTCCCTTCTACTCCAAGCTGCAAAGAGCGCTCTGGCCAGGCTCTAAGTCCATAACCTCTCTGTCTTGGGGAGCAGGGCTTTGCCCTCAAGCTCTTTAGCTAGTGGTTTTCTCAGATGGGCAGCAAATACGGGGCAGTTTCCTCCTAGATTCCTGCTTTTGAGTCTTGCTAATGAAAAACTAGGTGCCTGTGCTGTGGATACCAACAACCCTTCTCAAAGGAAGGCAGCTGGCTAAGACAGATTTCGTATATAAACTCATAACCAAGTACCAGCTATGGGTAAAAAACACTAACCCATGGATTCCTAACTGTGACACCCAAAGGAGATGTTGTCTTGTTCCACATCATAGAGGTGGAGTGACCTCAAGGCCATCAGTGCACAGAGCGGATTTGGGAGCCGCAGCACTTGAGCTACTCGGCTCAGCTGGCTGCTCATCCCTCTGCAAGTGCCACCCTGGAGCTGCATTCAGAAACACCTGCATCAAATGCTTATGAGTAAACATTTTGTTGAGATCATTAGCTTTCACCTTTCTGAATCATTTTCGAGAGATGCAAACCACCCAGGTCCTGCACTGATCAGCAGAGCAATAGCCACATATATTTTGAAAAACTAGCTTCTCCAGCTGTGTAGGCAACTGATTTGCACCAAATTCTTTCCCTTCCCCTTTATTTTCTTCTTGAAATGAGATTTGTGCAAGTCAGACACCATTTGTACCAGCACTGTCACAGAGGAGGCAGTATGTTAAGACTTGGGGGAAAAAAAAAAAAAACAAAAAAAGAACAAAGATTTCAGAGCTTCTGATCTATTCTAAATGTTCTTTTCATACAGACTAATATGGACATTATTGTACAAAATAATAAAATATTCTAAGTACAAACAACACACGCCACAAGCAGATCAGTTTTGACATGGACTATAATTCTCTGGAGAAGACAAGTAAAGCTACTTTCTGGCTGTGTGCATGAACTTTTAATATCCATTCTTGTGCATAACATACCTAAGCAGCTGCAGGTTTGGCAGAATTTCTGCTCCATTCTACTAGCCTTTTCCCTTTCCTTTTTCAGCCAGAGGAATGTTTCATTGTTCTTATCTACCTCATTAGGGGAAAAAGAAAACTAACAAACAAACTCCTTTTTCCAGATCTTTAAATAGTGGGTTTTTTTCAACAGACAAATGTACCATGGCAAATGCACCTACTCTTTCTGTTCATTCAGTTTATTGCCAGACTTATTCACCTGCTCCTGCTTCTGAAATGACCGTAGCTCCTTAAAAATGCTTTAGGCGCAGTTATTACACTGGAGAAGATAATTTAATTTGTTTCCAATGGAATACAAAGGTAATTTTAGAAGAGACATTGCACATTTACATACTAATTTGCTTATTGTTTGATTTTCTTTCTGATTTCATAGATTTTATCTTTTTTTGTTTCAGGTTGGTTGTCTTGGTTTGGAAACAGCATTGTGATTTTTGTCCTGTATAAACAGAGAGCTCTTCTGCAGCCCACAGACTACCTCACATTTAACTTGGCAGTATCAGATGCTAGTATCTCCGTGTTCGGTTATTCACGAGGGATCATTGAAATCTTCAACGTCTTTAGAGATGATGGATTCATTATCACATCAATATGGACTTGCCAGGTAAGACTGGATTACATGTAGGAACACTTAATTAGACAATACAAGTACAGCTATTTCTGTATATGTGCTGTATATAAATAACCAAGCAGGAGTGTGTAACCTTCCGAAGAATAGTATTGAGTTTACTACCTCTTTAAATCTGTATTTTTGTTCAGTTCTTGACCAATTTTCAATGTTTTTTGCTACCACAAAAATCCCCTCTACCAGCATGCTGGTTGATGTTATTGAGTGTTACAAAGGGATTCTATAAATCAAAGATTCATTATTTCTTCTGTAGAAGAGAGTCTATAAATGTAAAAGGAGGCCGTATAATCCAAATTTCATAATTATTGCATTAAAAATGTCCTTTGCTATAGCACGTTTTCAATTTGACCCTTGTCTCCTTTGTGTTCTTATGGTTACTCAAGAATATCAACAATGATCTGCTGAATCCACAAATATCATAAGGGAAGATTTATTACTAAGACAATTTAAATTTCATTTTTCTAGGGGGATTTGATCTTGGTTTTACGCTTTAGTGGTAAACTTATTTTTTTTCCATAGCTGAAATTATACCTTTTTTTCCTTATCTCACTTGGATCAAAATTGCATTTGTAAAGTATTTTATTATTGCACTTGAACTTCTTGTGGTTTGCAAGCTAGTGTAGACATTTAAACTAAAAAGGAAAGAAAGGGAAAAAGAAGACAATGAGTTGGCTGGAATTTGTGCTTTTGGAAGAAGACTCACATGTTCCTTCCCTCCTTCCTTACTCTCCTTCTCAGGTATTCATTCATCAGATAGTATTCTGTTCCCTATACTTAACAAGTCTTTCTTTTTCTCCACATGAATGATAACACATTCTAGCCTCATCCATTTGCAAGAGTTGTTTTCTTTATTTCACTTCACTTAACTTCTACCAGTCATGCTGGAAGCAAAGACAAAAGCTCTTCTTTTCCCCAACTCCTTGCAATCCAGCCTGAGTGCTGACACTTCAACAGTTGACTCAAAGCAATGAAAGTTGCCACTTGTTAAAACATCATATGGCGCAAAGACTTCTCATTTCCTGTGATCACTCTATTATTGGTCAGTCTCATCAAACATAGCACTTGGATTTGGGTATTTAGGAGTTTTAGCATGCAACTATTTGTACTGTATCTGTTGTAACTGTTTGTATGATTACTCTTTCCCTTAAAGTCTTTTCCGGTTCAGGGCCTAAGGTAGGATGAGTGACTTCCTTTCTTTATTACATAATCATCCTAAACTTGGAGGTATCTTTTTGCTGGAGTAATTGGAACATGTTATTATTGCTAATTCTATAAAATGCCCACCTGCGTAAGGAAAGTATAAATACTTCCCACAGATAGGTAAGTTCAGGCTTAGCTCACTGGTGCTTCCAGTAACACACCTGTGAGAGAGATTGGACTCAGTGTGAGTGCCAGTTTCACAAGGAAATTAGAAACTTGGAAATGACAGGATAGCCTATGGCAAGGATCAAGTAAGATCATGATGAAGGAGAAGGCAGACAGAAATAATCCTCCTTTATATATTAATTTATTTTTACTTATACAGGAGTCTAAGCAGTAGTTAATAGTGCAGCATAAAAAAGATAACTTTTGCAGCTTGTGTCTCCTTCTCTTTAATAGAAAGGCTTACTCTGTGCAGAGTAACATTTCCCAGAGGAGATTGATTAACCTAAAAGCTGTAGTTTGATGTAGTTTGAACTCACGAAATAGTGAGGAGGAGGTATCAGTTCAGGACGTTAGTGACATAGGACTTTCCTAAAACAGCAACAAAAAGAACAACCACCACCCAACACCCTGTAACTGTGTAAAAGTTCTTTGGTAATCCTCAATAGGCTCTAAAATTAAAATTCACCATTTCATACAGGAACTGACAATGATTTCAGGCTAATTAAAATTCATGTAACCTCTATTTTTCCTATATTAAAAGAATCCTATGGCATTATAGGCAAAAATTACTTATTTCAATTACAAGGAAGTAAAAAAAGAAGACATACAGCAACCAGATCTGCTATTTTATAGACTCAATGAATGAAGGTGAATGGTGAATGAAAGCATAATCTCTCTCATGTTAACTAAAACTGTTCTGAATGGCCAGAAATTTCATCATCTTTGGACTTCTATAAATCAACATTTCCACTTCTGCTGAATCACTCTAGGCTTACTTGTGCAAAGAATCCCTTCTAAGTGTTCTAAATACATGATTTTATTTACTGCTAATTGAATAACTCTTCTAACATATTTTAGAAAGGGTAAAAGAGAAATCTGGAAATGTCCATTTTCAGTCTGAATGAATACTTTGAGCTAATTGTGAATTGCTGAGTGGAAAGCAGAATACATTCAACAACACATCCCTGTTTCTATCCAGATTTTGTTCTGCTTCTTTAGGATTTTCAAAAATTCATTTAAACTAAGTTTAAACAATTCAAATTCAAACAATCAAAAGGCTGTATTTAAAATATTTCAAAATTTACATGAGCAACATGACTATTTCAGGTTTTTAGGAAGTGTATTGCAGAAAAATATTAAAAAGGACAGAAAAATTGTGTATGTTTGGTACAGTGGTTGGATATTATCAATTATACTTCAGATCTAAGACAACAAAGTTAAGCTCTGTAAAGGGAACTGGTAAGTGGAAAAAAATATCACCTTTTTGTATTTATAAATATATTTTTATATAGGAGCATTTGCTCTTATGTGATCAGTCACCTTCTGCTGGCGGCTATACTTAGGGAAACTACTTTTCCAAGATGGCCTGTCACTTCTCTTTACTTCATGAGTTCGCCTGACTTAATCCACCTATTTTCCTTTCCTGTCTTGGGTCTTAGTCTCTGCCCTCAGGTAATATTTATTTTTTTAAGCAAGCTTTACCATACCTAGTTTGTCCCAGCTAGAGGGAGTGGGAAAAGAAGTACAGATATTTCTCCTCATTTTGAAACAGTCTGGTTTGTGATAACTCTCCATAAAAAACAAACAAATTACCTCTGGGATAGAAGGATCACATCATTGCACACCTGCTGAACGAGATGTGTCTGTGCCAGTTTTCCTCAGTGTAGAAAAAGAACTTTTCTTCTTCCCTTTGTTAAACATTTTTATTTTGTGGAGAATTGAAGGAGCTCTGTTTTCAGAAATGAGGCTGCATGGTTGGTCTACTATATCCAACTACTCTATATCCAGCTCACTGACTACTCTATACAGATATATTTTTCCAGGGATGTCATTCTGGCTCTCTTATGTTTTTCATGTCGTCTTTAACCCTTCCCCTGCCCTACCAAATCAGTCCTGATCTGGAAAGAGGGAGACTAGCCAGTCTTTAGCATATTCATTTTTTTTCTTGGCTCTGCTATTATTATCAATAAGACAACCAAATAATGATGCTGTAAACTGGTCAAGTTGACAGCTATATTCCAGGCATATTTAGATCTCTGTGAAAAGTTGGATATTTCAGTAATTATACTGAAATAAACAGAAAAAAATGCTATGTCAGTGTAGCATATTAGTAGATTATGAGCATTTGTGACTATGAATAATGTAATAATTATAATTTTGTCCCATTCTAAAATAATTAAAACCGATATGATCAAAAGTGAAACTCCTATTTCAACAACTATTTTTCCCTTCCATTATTTTCATTGTTACTATAGTATTTTAGCTTTCCACTTAGACTTTAACCGGGTATTTCTGTCCTTTCCAACATCTCTGACATGAGACTTAAAAAAAAAATCCCTTTAAACAGGAGATCTGAAAGCTTAAATCCTGTTAATTTCTCCAGGGAATAGAACCTTGACAGGGCTTTGCATATCTTAGCTGGATGTTTAATGATAATATTAGAGAGTGTGATGTGGAAAGTGAGCCTTCATTCTAGTACTCGTTACTGAGTAATATATTTTGAATTTATAAGGAAATATAAAAAAAGACATTGGATCTGACAGAACATTTGCTGGTAGCTGATAAGAGCTGTATGATTATATGGTTTACATAAGTCCTTTTATTCTTAGCTACTTAAACCCTCAAAAGAAATGCATTAATGCCAAGATTTTAAATGAAATGGGCTAGTAGCAGGTCCTTAAAGCTCTGCTGAGTCCTGTAAAACTGTGTCCTGACTGCTTGCCATGCCAAATGCTTGCAGTTGCCCTTGTACTCATCAGGCTTCACTGGTAGTCAGTAACCTACAGAGCAGTTCATTTATTTAAAAGTCTCAGTTTGGAATCATTTGCTACCTACTAAGTCACTAGTTCTGAAAATCTTGCATGAGGTCCATTTCTAATTCCTCCTCTCTCCTCCTGTATTATTAATCCTTTGGTTGCCACAAGTGTCTTTCGCATCTAAAGAGGGGAGAATGAGCCATGAAACATTTGACTTACTAGGATGTGGTTTGCACAGAAATGAATAGAGAACACCCTCTATAGCAAAGGGCCCCATGGTCTTTGAATGTTGACTACACTGTAGAGCAGCACAGCAAAATAATTGGTGAAAAGTATGTGGATACATAAAAATGCGTTGTTAGCCTCTTGTGGGGAAATAAAATACATGAAAGCATGGTCAGTCACTAGTAGGTGCTTTAGCTATACTTCTAAACTTTTTGCTCTCCTTTTCTGCTTTTTACATCTTTTTCAATGGATAATTGTGTTTGAAGAAAGGAAGAATTAGCTAGACTATGAACTCTGTTGACACAGGGTGTGATGTATGCATATAAAAGCCAAGACAGGGTTTTTATGTGAGGTATAATATTCCTTCATGCTATGGATGAGATGACTGAGCAGTGGTAGCTCAGCAGTCAATATGCCTGGATGAGTAAGGCAATGGCAGATGGAAAGGACCAAAATGGAAACTCATGGACTTCCTTCCAACTGCTGGTATTGGGAGGAAGAAAATGGGTAAACAGCATCGCTACCTCTAATGCATTCGTCATTAGACATCTTCCAGTACAACCTCTCATCCACCTTACTATATTCATGCACTTAACTTTCCCTTCACCAAATCATTCCACTTTCCATTCATTCCCTAAGTAAGAAGTATCCTTTTCATGTCTCTCTCCAACCATCTCTCATTCTCCCCAGCAGCTGCCCATATGGCTATCCTGTTTACTACAAAGCTCTTGCTCCTAAGACCCAGACAAATCCATAACACATTCCTCTTCACCCTCAGCAACACCTGTTGAGGTGGGTGAAAATTTGCTCCTTCCCTCTCTCTCTCGCTCCCAGATGGCTCCCAAGACTGTACTGTCCTGGCCAGCATGACAACACTCATATCACTATTCCTTCATGGTTTTCCTCTTCATCTTCTTGTTCTTCTCTCTTTCTGGAACCATATATATATATAAACCTGGAGTTCAATGCTCAATGGAGCAAGAACACAAGGACCATAAGCCCCAGGAGTGCGCTCTGCAGCCAGCTGACACTGGTGGAGGATACTGAGCCTTAACCCTGCTCAGTGTGTAAAAAGCTCACAGTATCACTGCATATTCCATTATCCAAGACTCTAACTCTAGGACTGAAGCCAAGACACAGGAAAACAGATCTTTTTTTTCCAAAAACATAATAATGCAGGAAAATGTTTGAAATTCATCTTAGCTGAAAAATGGTCAACTATGTACTTATAAGCTGTTGAAATTAAGCAAAAGAAATTAGAGAAACAAGTCAAATCAAATGTAAAAATGGAACTGATATATAGTTACTGCATATCTCAGCACAGTATTGTGGTATGATCTTCCTGAGATTTTACTTATACATAGTTTATCATTCTGACATTTTGTTAAGATGAAAATAACTCAAAGTCAAATCATGGAACTGGCACTAAGAGCATTAACAGATAAAACAGATGTTAAAGGTGCTGAAGAAAAGCTGTGTAACGTTAGCTCTGTATTCAGCTCATTTTAACACCCTGGTGGCTGTGAAAAGGCAGATACAGAGGCTGATCTATAAAGCAAAGTCAAAGAAAAAAAGGTGCCCTCTACTTTGTCCATATTGTGCTACACAAATCTTCCTGTCTCAGATGTTTTTCTGGATGATTTTTATATCTGAGATACTATGAATACCAGAATGTGTTATCATTCTTTTTTCCTTTCACAAATGAGAACAGAATGCTAGAAAGAAAAATGAAACTGAGAGAAGAATATTTCCTATTTATTTAATTGTGGCCCACCTTGATATAATCTAAAGATTGTGCATGTTACAGTTGAAATGGTAAAAGCAAATTATGCTGACATATTTGATCTAAATTTTAACAAGAAAAATACTTCATCTGCATGGAAGAGGGAAAGCACTGTGCTTTTGCACAAACAGAATCATTAGCAACACAGAAGATCATTTTAGTATAAGTAATGTGACTGCAGGGAAGTTATGCCAGTTTTCATTATCTACGGATTCTCTCTCATTTTTCCGTAAATGATTATTTCTGCAGTCTATTGTGACAAATTAGGGAAGTTATGTCTTTGGTGCTTGAAATACAGTGAATACCCAAACTACTCTTGATTGTTTGGCAAGCTTGGCAGGTGCCTTCTGTGCCACCTTACTACTGTGTAAATGCCCTGAACAGGGCAGATACTCTCTGGTAGTGACTGCACAGAGCTGAGAATTTCCAGAGCCTGCGTTAGCTTTTCCTCTCTGAGGAATTTGAAACATTCTTTCCTTGTTTCCACTTCCTTACATCTTCTCGCCACAGGTCTTCTCACCACAAGACTGACAATCATGTCTTCCAGATCCTGGCTGGGTGCCATGTTCTCACTCATTTTTACCAAAATTGCATATGAAACACAGAAATCACTATGATAATGTGTATGAGTATACTACATATTTTGACTTATGTTTATTTTTCTTATGTTTTATGAACATATGTTCTATTAAATCAGTATACTTCTAACATATAGAAGTGATTCCTGCTCAGGTTCTGAGCCAATTCTTGTGCTAACTGAACTCATAAGATTCCCATTTTCTCTGGGTTACTAAGATACCTTTGCAATGAGTGTGACTCTCCTATTAGGAGTTATCTGGTTCAATCATATAGAATCATGGAATCTTCAAGGTTGGAAGGGACCTCTAGAGATCATCTGGTCCAACCTTCCCGCTCCAGCAGGCACACCTAGAGCAG
>JAUBOD010001075.1:2687261-2722624 GCA_032353885.1 Nothura maculosa | reverse complement strand
GCAGGCCAGGATCCCATTGGCCTTCTTGGCCACCAGGGCACACTGCTGACTCATGGTTAACTTGGTGTCAACCAGGATTCCCAGGTCCCTCTCTGTGGAGCTGCTTTCCAGCAGGTCAACCCCTAATCTGTACTGGTGCCTGGGGTTATTCCTCCCCAGGTGGAGGACCCTGCACTTGTCCTTATTGAAGCTCATGAGGTTCCTCTCTGACCAACTCTCCAGCCTGTCCAGATCCCTCTGGATGACAGCACAGCCCTCTGGAGTGTCGTAATACCATATACCATAATTGTGTTACATGATGCATGTGTTATGAAGACCCTTACAATGCTTACCCATTTAAGAGTTATAAGCATTTCCTAGGATCTTTCATTCATCTTCTTTTTCTCCACTTGAGTGAGGGATCTAAAGAGCTAAGATCACCAACATACAAGGAGAGCCCCACATAATACTTTGCAGGGATTTAGCACATTCTAGCCTTGGCCATTGAGAGCTGAACTGGCACTTGAGCTAACCTGCCCTGTCTTCCTGATATCATATGATTCCTGATATGATTCAATTACGAGAATGATGTTAGTGACTCGAGCAGCTGTTTCTTCTTTTCGTCTATATATCTAGTTATTTAATTTTCATAGTTATGCTAAACAATAGACAAGCAGGCACAATCATAATGTCACTGAAGTGAAGATGAGCTAATTAAGCATTTAAACTGAAGCTGTATATGGATCTACATGGTACGAGTTGTATCATTGGTGGCTTTCTCTCCTCCTACCTCCTTAATTTTTTATGATTTGACAAATGGAAGCAAGAAACCAGTTGTGTTCCCACAGCATGAGACTGGAGCTCATGAGCATGTGTAGGGATGATTCTTGCAGTGAGATTGTCAAATAATGAGATATTATGAGGAAATTCTGAAGGAAATTTCTTTCTGCTTGTTAAAGGATGGGCACTTACCCTTGATGTGACTGTTATGCGTTGGCACTAGCTTAAAAACAGTCTTTTTATGGGGTATATACTACTATAAATATAAATAACGACATGAGCGTGCTACAAATCTCTCATGTTAAAGTTAAAAGCCAGTCCAAATTAAAAGCACTTTGAATCTCATTTGATTAAGCCAGTATATTATCCTAAGATAACTTCATGCTAGCAAGTAGCCTTATTCTTGATTCATGAACATAACTAAGGGCAAAACCTGATATGCATTAGCTGTTGCTTATGTGAATAGCTGATGCTGACTGGCTCTGCAATGTAACTATATATTTGAACTGTACAGCCTAAATATTGCCTTAATATTTTTCCTATATTTAAAGTATTTTTCTATATATGCTATCAATAGAAAAGTCTTATTACTTGGTGAATGCAAAATACTGAGCATCTGATGTTCACGCATAATAGCTTAAACCTGTTCAGCCTGAAGAAGAGAAAACTGAGGGGGGATCTGATCAGTGTCTGTAAATACCTCAAGGGAGGCAGTGGGGAGGATGAGGCCAGCCCATTTGCAGTGGTGGCCAGCAATAGGACTAGAGGAAATGGCCACAAACTGAAGTACTAAAAGTTCCAGAGGAACTTAAGGGAAAATTTCTTAACACTGAGGGTGTCAGAGCCCTGGAACAGGCTGCCCATAGAGGTTGTGGAGTCTTCTTCTCAAAACCCGCTTGGATGCAGCCCTTACCACATGCTCTAGGTGACCCTGCGTGAGCAGAGGGGATGGACTAGATGACCTCTGAGGTCCCTTCCAGCCTTAAGGATTATACGAATCTATAATCATATCGAATCTCATTTCTTATTATTTTTCAGTAAATTAAGTACTGTTTCTGTCAGGGACCCATAATGGATTGGATTAATATAATGACCTCTAATGCAGGGCTACTCTTGAAGTCTGCTCAAACAGCTTACAGGGGCAGAATGCAGCCACTCAGCACAGCAACCTGGCATGTAAGGAAGGCATGGTGGAAGCTGTAGAAGACTGCTATTCTTTTTCACTTCCAATATCACAGTAAATCGTAATAAATTATTTTACTGCTTTAGGAACACTATACATTTTTGGTTTTGAGCAGTCTACTGTGAGGATTAATTTTAGTCATGTCCCTTGGCAATTCTTCCATGTGATAGAAGAGTTTAGATACAGTAAATTGATCTAGTTGACAGTTTACCGAGGTATTGCAAAAATGGGAAACAAGGTTGTCATTAGATATGATTCAAATATTTCCTCACTTGTGCACATTTTCAGTTTTAAAAGTTGTTAAAATTTTAAAAATACTATTGTCTAGAGATCTTACCTATTTTTCCTGGTAGATTCTGTATAGATTGACTAGATTTTTTTGTGCGTGTTTGAGTTTAAGGAGGTTCTCTCTTTATTATCATGAAGAAAAAAGATTCATATTCATAAAATTATTTTGAGCAAGCATAATTTGGTAAGTTTCAATGCATGTAATAATAGAAAAAGAATCCCTATTAAAGTTTATCTTTTTCTTTATGCACTGAGGTTATATGTAATAGAGGAGAAAGTCTTGACATGTGGTTCAGAAGGGAAGTAAGTGCCTTTCAGTAAATTCAGATTCACTAGTGTCTGTTTTGTATTGTATTGCCAGAGAAAGGAGTGATGCAGCATTTCTGGCTGGTGAAATTAGTGTTTTAGCCTAAATTGAAATATTATAGCTACTTTGGTAATCTACTTTTGCACCATTAAATCTCAATTAATCCAAGAATAGGAACAATAGGCTTTATTTTATTCCATCTGCTTTAAATGAAGACAATCTTCATGAAGTCTAAAGGGATACATGAGTATAAAAGCAAAGAAACTAGGGAACATCCAAGTTCATAATTAAAAGTTAATTTTTTTAAAGGAGGATCCTGGGTTTCAGTGTGTTTGAAGCAAATCTTTAAAAACTAATATCTGTGTGCAGTAACAGCTCTACTTATTGAGGTTGTAAAAAAAATATCAAGCACATTAATGAGACTTAAAACAAAGCACAGGAAGTACAACGAATAAATAATCTTTTTGTTAATTTGTGCCTTAACTTCAAAGAGCAATAAAGATAATGAGCAAATTCTGTGAAGATCGATATAGACAAGGAAGAAATGTTGATACAGCACTGAGAGAAATGCTTTAAAATTCACTGATTTCCCTCTCTATTTTACTATTTCTCAATGGGTTAAAGAGAAAGGCTGTTGGATCAAAATTGCCATAAGATCAACTTCTGTTTATCTGAGGACTCATTATTGCCTATAGGCATAACTGTTATTTGATCATATTTGATAACAGGAAGGACAATGGTAACACTGCATTACACAGAAATGGAAGGTCATCTAACAGGGAAATGCTCCAGCTGGAGTAGGATCCCAGGAAAAGCTATGACTGTCGAAGGAAGGAGCTGGCAAATGGTAGAATAAAAGAAAAGGAAAAAATAGATCTTGGGAACAGGAAAAGCATCAGTGTAATGAAATGTTACATAGTATTCTTGTATTTCTTGGCTGATATTCCAGGTATTTTAAAGCTTGCATAAAAATGAGGATATCTTAATTTACTGTTGCTGATATATATTAGTATGTCTATCTACTATTTTCTTTTCTATGTCTACTAGATATGTCTGTCTATTATTCTGAACCAATTATGCTGTTGCTAACTACTAAGAAGCTGCTTTGGTTGCTGATTATAATCAGTGTTGTCTTTTAAAGAGCTCTCTCTTCCACAGTTGTTTGTATGTGCTCAGAGTGCACGTTCTGTAGTTAGTACAGCTGCTGCTCAGGAGACTCTTGCCATTTTAGGCACATATTAATTGTGTGGCCTTGGCCACCTCTCTGAAGGGCAGCCCTTCAGAGGATGCCTACGAGCAGCAGCAATAGCATTCTCATGTACTCAGGCTCAAAATTCTGTTAAGAAATAGTGTGAAAATGGCACATGGCTCTGACAACTCCGCAGTCCTATGAAATATGTTGATTTACAAAAAACTGTATTTTTTGCAGACCAATCTACAAACAGGTCTCGAGCGCATTTTGAGACCTACATTTCTCCCTTTGTGGGGTGCTTAAGATCTATTTGAACTGACAATTTAATATAAATATCTCTCAATTCTCACAGTAGGAAAATGGCATTGGAAGAACGCTGTGCACAGCTGCAGGTGACAAAACAAAGTAAAAAATATTTCAGTTGAAAAAAACAAACAAGCTAACATGTACCAGCATGGAAGGACTAATTGATGCGCACTAAGCAGCTTGTCCTACTACTTCAGTTTTAAGGCTCATAGCTCTTTAGGCTTAATTTCAGCGTGTTTCTTTACATCACTGCTGAAACACTGCTTCCTTTCTAGCCTAGCAACTAATGCAACTGCTTAATCTTATGCTGTGTGGTTCCTCAGTATTCTTTGACCATACTCTTTTCTGAATTTGTGAAGTACAAGTAGAGCACACAGCTATGGCAGCTGTTTGCATCCATTAAGTAATGAATGGCAGAGCACATTCGTGTTTATGAGTATTTCACTAGACCCCAAAGCCGACAATTGGCCAAATTCAGGCAAGTGCAGCTTGTTATAAGCATCTAAGACACCCAAGGATGAAAGTTTCTGATGAAATCATAGTAACAATTTCCCAGGTAGTATAAGCTGATTTTAAATGGAGCATAGATTTAGATTTAGACTGGATTTAGGCCATTCTAATAGTATATTGTGCATATGTTTAAAATGTCATGAATCTGTAGAAGTCAGCATTAAAAAGTATATAGAGAGTATAAGGGCATTGGAGGCAGCAAAAAAACAACAGCAGAAGAAATGATTAAGTTGTCCTTTCCTAACCCTTCACCCAATTTAATTTATATAATCCACCATGGACTCAGCTTTAAATCTGGATTAAAGCCACAGATTCAACCCTGGAATAAATTGAATTCCCTGGGAGTGGTGCCTGTTCACACAGAGACTGAGTTTGTTCCCTTACAATGATAACACAGCTTCTTCTGATAATTTCACTACTTAAATCCCAAGTTGAGGTCCAGTGACACTTACTCCATGTTCCCACCTCACTCAGCGTAAAACTGGCACCTCGGAGAGATCCTCAGTTCTTGTCAGTTTGGTTTATGAGTCCAGGCTCTCAAAAATAAGACTGCCTTCAAAGTGCTGCCTGGATCATTTCCCAGCCGTACAGTGTTCCCTAGCAGATGGCTACATTCATCTTCACTATCTTCAGCAGTAAATTCATACTCAGAAATGAAGCTAGCAGATTTGTAGCTCTTCTGTGCACAGGCTGCTGAGACGCTGACGTCAAAAGGAGTCCACGCAGCCATGAGGCTCTGCCTGTGTGAGTCAGGGATGAGCATAAGGGCTCAGCGAACAGCATGCAATCAATAAGAGCAGCATCCCTGCAGAGCCAATCTATCTGGCTGTTTTAGCTTTGTATGTTTTAATTTAATTGTGGATTTTGTTTCTCTTCCTCCCTACCACCAATCAACTAAGCCCATTAATATCTGCATTCTGCCTACTTTGGCTTAAAACGAATGGACTCGATTTGTGTATTTGCTCTTTCCAAAATGTCTGACTGCATTCTGTCCTTTTTTTGCCGATTCAAAGTTTTACTTCTTTTCATTTCATCTTTTTTCTCCTCCATTTGGCAAATCATTTTTGGAAAGCATACAGTAGAGGGTGTGTTTGTTTTTCCTACGTATGTTATAGAGTACTTCTCTAATTTTTGAACATTTCCTTGCTCACTGGTCTTATAAAAGATAACTCTTCCTGACATTTTATACTCCCCAAATTGGTTTCTGGAACAATTTTCAGAAGCATTAATATGAAAATGACAGGAGCAAACCTGGCAGTTCTGTTCCCCTTTGGCACCCTGCAGTAAGAGAACCTCTTGCACCATCATTTTTTTTTCTTCTTCTTTTAGGTTGATGGGTTCTTGACGCTCCTCTTTGGCCTGGCTAGTATCAATACCCTTACAGTAATCAGCGTGACTCGCTACATAAAAGGCTGCCATCCTGAGAGAGGTAAGGAATAAAGGCAAGTCCAACTCTGCCTGCCTTCGCTGTAATGTAAATCTGTAGCCTGTTCAGTTAGCATATTTATCAAAGATAAATGAGATGCAGGAAACCATAACCTAACCCATTCATTAGGTGTTTGAATAGACCTCTTGAGAGTTAACCCAAATAAGAGCCAAATTATAATAGTACACTTTGGTCACCCTGGGTAAAGCTCACCCTTGTGCCAAAGATATCACAGGCCCTGATAGTACTCTGTATTGCTCAAAATACTGCTTAAATGATTTTTAAGTGATGCATAGAACTTTGCTAGGACCAACAATAAGGCAGTAAGTCTAATCTATAAAATAACCTTGAGGAAAGTCTCTGACATTGAAGATAACCCTGCTTTGGAAGGCTGCACTCCATGCACATATCTCAGTGCTGTTTTCTGATGCCTCAGCAAGCCTCTCCAGTCCCCTCGGCAGGCAGACCCATGCAGAAATACAGCTTTCCGACTCGAGCACAGCCTTACTCTGACCCATGGCTCCTGTGTCCTACTGCCCCTGGGTCTGTGAAGAGAGATGTTCTCCTCACAGCCTCTCCTCCACAGCACTTCCTTCTCTACTACTCTGTTCATCTGCAACCTGAATATCTTGGACAGTCCTTGTTCTTTACCATCTCCACTACTAAAAACCTTGCTAAATATTCCTTTTCTGTGTTTTTTTTTCTTTTTTTTTTTTGAATTTGGAATTTTTTAACTTTGCTTCTCTAAAGTTGTATCAGTAGACTGGTAGAAACCTTTCCTTCCTGTCCATCTTGAACCTCATGCTGTACTGAAAACTTTTATCTCCATCAGGAACCTTATTTATCTCTCTGCTTTCCACTTGCATTATCTGTGATTTCTACTTAGTGCTCCAGGCCACAGCAATTCCTACACTTATCCATAGATCAAGTATTAACATTTTTTCTATCTTTTTTTTGTTAGGCTTCCACCACTTTTCAAGCAGAAAATTCTCACCATCTGAATATAAAATATGCATTAATATATTGAATGCATCACATGCATTTTTTTCTAATTATCTATGAAGATATCTTTGCAACAATGTCTTTTCCACAGGAAGTTCTTCTTCAGTTTGTTGCAATGATATATTTGTTGAAGTTCATTTTCAACATAACCTGTTGTTGGGGTATTGGAATTTGGCCAAAATGTATTCTATGTCTTATATTCATTGCATCATGTGAAACATGGATTTCTGTTATGCAAGCTGTATCATAAGTTCATCTGAGGGTGTACAAAATTTAAATTTACCTGTTAAGCAAATCTCAGCAAATGGTAAATATAACTTCATAGAAAGTATTGACGAATAGTTTGGTGACTGTATGAAGTTTTCCAGTTTAGATGAAAAATAAACCACACACAAAATGGATTCAAACACTTGTACTGAAGAAATAATGCAGTCTGAGTATCTGTTTTTTCTCCTTTCTAACAGTAAAAATTTTGGAGTGAATAAGAAAATCATGTGAATTTAGACTTGTTTGTTTTAGTACAAACTTTAACTTAAATATTTTTTCTGCTTTCTACAAAATTATAAAACATAAAACCAACATAGAATTTGCTACTTCTGCAGTGTTCAACAAGCACATTTTTTCTTCTTCTAATTATCATTCAAGTCATTGTCCAGTAATAGTATTGAACATTTACAAGCCCTACAGATGCTTTCAAATTTAAAGCTCAAATTTAATCTTAGCATTTTTTCAAATAACTTTATTTTCTTCATTAGCAGTTGGTATAAGAATGAGTTTTTATTTTATCTGCAGAGGCAAGGCTGATTAACTAATCATTCTTTTCTCAATAAACCGTATGATTCCAGGTAATTGTATCAGCAACAGCAGCATGACAGTAGCTCTGGTTCTCATTTGGATAGCAGCTTTCTTCTGGTCAGTAGCTCCATTGCTTGGCTGGGGCAGCTATACAGGTAACATGTGTTTTATTGCACTTTTTTTGGCAAATCTCTATTTAACTGAACAAAGATATTTACCTTTCTTCCCTGCTGAAAGCTAGACTTATTATGAGAGGAACTGAGAAAATCATTCATCATGTATGACATTTTCCAACTGGTGTCTGCTGTACTATCAACTACAAGGAGATTTTTTTAAGATATCCTAGCAGATACTTGGACCAAAGCATATTACCTGTGGGAAAAAAAAGGAGGGCATAAATATTTGGCATGTTTAAGCAGAGAGGTAAAGGAAACTATCAAAATCCATCCTTCAAAAGCTGTCAAAATTAGGAAGCAAGAAAAGAACACATGCTCTGGCAAGTTAAAACTAAGGTTGAACTCTAGTAAAACATGACAAAAAAGGTGTTGTGGAACAGTTTTCTGAAAGTATAAACAGTAAAACAGAAAAAGAAGAAAAAGATACCAAAAAGTCTGTCAATGCAAGAAATAAGTAGGTTGTAAATAAGGACAAAAAAAAAAAAAAAGGTCAAAAAAAAGATAGAAAAATAGGAGGAAAGGGGGAAAAAAGGTGAATTGTGAACACTGAGACAATTTGATGACTTGTTCATAGGGGTTATTATTGGAGGCTAAGGCTCAGTGGGGGATGTGGTTTAGGGATATATTTAGGAGCAGGAAAAAGGAAAAGGGTAAGTGCCATGATAGTGGACATTAGGAAAGATCCCTCCCTGAAGAGTTTGTTCATGGGGCCATTGCTAGGCATTTAGGATATTTTGATAGGCAAAACACACTTTATTTAAATAAGTATCTTTGTGAAGTCATGAAAGTCTATTAGATAATATGATGTATATATGTTCTCTGACTTTTTAAATATACAAACTCTACTCTTGAAAGGTGCATGTACGAAAAACATCCATTTATATAACTTCTCTTATGCCTTTTCCAAAACCAACCCATTATCAGGACATCAGACTAAAGGGATCTTTAGTGTCAGTCAGGATGACTTTTCTAATTTTATATTGTTGGGTATTTTGTCCTCTAGATATACCATAAAACTTGAGGAGAGGTTGGATTTTTCATTCTTAATGTATTTTCTGGCAATCTAAGTTTTCATAGTACATGAATTCTCACTAGCCCTTCAATTCTAAAAAAGATTTTGAATCCTCATTGCCCCTTCATTTCTAGAAGGAATGTTGACATCCACTATTGTCCCTAGGCACAGGCCTGGAGCCTCTGCCCTGTCAGGGTATCCGCATGCCCCATGACTCTACTTATACAGGGTACTCTGTGCAAGTCCCAAGGAGCCCATCCAGTTTTACAAATGCCACTTATCATTGTCCTTGGGGAAGGAGGGAGAACGTCTTTCAGAAGTCTGGTTTACAGGAAACAAGAGCAATGTCTTTCAGAAGTCTGGTTTACAGGAAACAAGAGCAATTTCCTTTTCTTATTACCTAGAAATTGATTTTTTTTTTCTGTTCTCACAAACCAGAAACTTGTTTTTAAGTTGGATTTTGTGATTACCTTTTTGAACAATATTTTGGAAACTATGGATGGACAAGTCAGCAAAGAATACAAATATCTATTTCTATTACTTAAGACACCTATACAGAAGTACTTAAAACTTTTGTAAGATTACTGAGCAATTTTTTTGTGAGGCCTATAAAAGAGATTTTCATCTTTTTCTCCTTTAGTTAATTCTATCTAAACCTCAGCTCACTCACGGGGAATTAAGGTTTTTTTTTGTTTTTTTTTTTAATTTAAGAATTACCACTGGAGGTCAGAGAGAGCTCTGTTATTAAATCACATAAGCTTCACATATTCTGTATTTCCAGGACCTGCTAATATTTGCTTAAGTAATTTTGGTTCAAACTTCATGTACATCTTGCAGTTTGCTGCCACCGCTGATCAGAAAAAAAAACTAGCCTGTTTCACTTAAAACAACAATTCAAAATCTACAGAAAATCCATGAAGTTATCAAACTTCAAGATTTTTATAAAAAAAACACATTAGCAAGCACATTAAGCTATTTTAAAAGTTCAGCTATTATATAGAGACTATAGAGACTGCACCTTACTCCTGTGCTTTTTCCCTTAGATGTCTGATCAGTTAAGGTGCTTTTGTGAATCTCACTAGCTGCAGATCCCATAATCCATCCAACTACTTTTTAAGAGATTGCAGCTCCTTTGTAATTGTAGATTTTTATCATGGCCGGAATTTTACCATTAATTTGCTTTCATGTCCCGTTTACAACAATAAATATTTCATTGTCTTTTGGCTTAAATTTTAAAAGAAACTTTAATATTTTTATTTCCTACTTTGCAACATAAGTAAAGACTTTTCACATTCTTTGGTACATTACCTCCTTATAACTGCTTTTTATGGTGTTCATCTTAGGAAGTTGCTATGTAGAAGATAATGTAAAATAAGAGAAGATAGCGCTTAAGAATATCAAGCCTACCAATGAAAATTCATTTTTATAACAAATTATTACAGTTTCCTATTATGAAACAACAGTCTGTTCATTAGTGATTCACGCTAGAAATCTAAACTGAACAGAATGATTGATATTTTTTCTTGCCTGGGTGTCTTGAAAAATTCTTTTTGTAAATGTGTCATGGTTCATAAAATCAGCAAGATCACTCTGTTCTTTATTTTCTAAAAGAAGAAAACCACACTCCTACAACTGATTAAAGGAACACACAAAAGCAGATATATGTTCTAAAAATGATAACCAAATTACTTTTGCTTTGCAGATCGCATGTACGGAACATGTGAGATAGACTGGGCAAAAGCCAACTTCTCTACAATCTACAAATCCTACATTGTCTCCATTTTTATCTGCTGTTTTTTCCTACCTGTAATGGTCATGATTTTCTCATATGTGTCAATTATCAATACTGTCAAGTTAAGCAACATGCTGACAGGTCTTGGTGATCCAACAGATAGACAGAGGAGGATGGAGCGAGATGTCACAAGGGTGAGTTTGGGTTTCATGTTGGTGCTCGTTATCTTAAAACTGCTCTCAGCTGGGATGGAAAACAATGAAACAAATCCATCATGTTTTATAGCTCCACAGTCTACAATGACAAAGTTTGAGCTCAGGATAACATGACAATATTTAAAAAATCTTCTCCCCTCAGTAGGCTAAACTAACATCGCAGCTTAAAAATAATCTAAATATTATCAGAGCTCATCATAAAAAGAAAATCTTGGTTTGGACTTCTGACTATACATATAAGTTACAGTGGAGCTTTTAATTATTTATCATTGGCTTAAACCTTCTCTAAACTTTTTAAAATCACATAAACTTACGCAGAATTGGAGGGCTTTTCCATTAGAAAATGTATTGCTCAAGTATAACACTGTACTAACCTAAAATACATGGCTTCTTGGTCTTGCTAGCTTGATCCAAACAATACTTGGCTTGTCTGTAACCCCTCTGTGTGTCACAACCTGAGTGCTTCACTTCCAGCCAAAAGTTCAAGCTACTATTCATTCTTCTCTCACATCACTTCTCTCATGAGATCTTCTCTTCAAGGATTCCAGAAGAGATTTAAAGTTATTTTTCTTCTGTCTTTTAGGTTTCTATTGTCATTTGCACAGCCTTCATTATCGCATGGTCACCGTACGCTGTCATCTCTATATGGTCTGCCTGTGGCCACCCTGTCCCCAGTCTTACCAGTATCCTTGCCAGCTTATTTGCTAAATCTGCCAGCTTCTACAACCCTATTATCTACTTTGGAATGAGTTCCAAGTTTCGGAGGGACATTTTCATCTTGTTCCATTGTGCCAAAGAAGTCAAGGATCCAGTGAAGCTCAAACGTTTCCAAAACCTCAAGCAAAAACAAGAGCCTTCTCAGAAAGAGCAGAAGTATGCTGACGTGCATCCTGCGTCAAGCCCCGATTCTGGGGTTGGAAGTCCAACCAATACTCCACCTCCAGTGAATAGGGAAGTGTGTTTTGGCATCTTTGATACACCATCTAATAACCCAGATATTGAATGCGATAGACTGTAAGTTCTGTGGCCAGTAAACACTCACAACCACTCTGTGTTCAGAAAGACCCCTCAAATCACTACTGGAGTTATCTCCTAATCTTCATTTCACCAGTTCCTGCTGTAGCACTGATGACAATGCAACTCAAGCAACTCTGATGATAAAGCGATACTTCCTTTTGACATAGGGTACAAAAACCTTTGAAGTCCATTACAGTGCTAGGCAGAACACTCAGAGCCAGAAACTTTTTGTTTTCCTATGCAAAAACTATAGGAAGTAAACAAAAACTTATTTGTGAAGAAAAGGCATTAGCTAGCAAAAAATGCAATACCTCCCAAATTTTTATGAATCAGAGTTGCATTTGCAAATATATTTCCAAATCTTGAGCTGTTTCCACTGCAGATGATCCCTTTAGTTGCACAGTGCTGCACTGCCCAGGCCCCAGGAGATGATCTGCCCCCCTGAGTTTGCTAGGGAGCTGCTGGCATTGCCATTTCCTAGTCATTCCTAGTTGCCATTTGAGTGGCAACTTTACATCTCTCTGTGTTGGCTTGTGGAATTATTTCCCTCTTCACTCATCTCCCTAGTGAGCAGAGCCCACACATACAGGAAGCTGGGTTTAATTTCACTCATCTATCTATGTGTTGCTTTTTTTCTCACTCTTAAAGTGGAATAAGAGATATTGTATAGGCAAGAGATATTCTATAGGCAATGAAACAGGTAACTACACTATATTTGCAAGCATATTGTTAAAGTGCAGCATCAGAGCTAATAATAAGAAATAATCCAAGACGTTAAGACATTACCCTTCTTCTAAAAGATATCTTCTTTTTTTTAGCCTACAAATAAAAAATTAAAAAAAAAAAGAAACTTCCTGATATATGCAAGTAAGTAGCATCTAAGTATAGTGCTGAGGGTTCACAGCACTATCAAAGCTATGAAGTGTTACTAGCAATACCACACTCTTCTATCACATTTGTTTTACATAAAAAAAGCATGGAGGTATATATTTTTGTAATTCGTTACTCGTTACTTGTTTTGTAACTCGTTACTATTTGTGACTGGAATTTCTCACTATCCAGGTATAGCAAATGTAGTTGTTTTGCAAAAGCATGTTTTCAGTTGTATATTTCTTGGGAAAGTTACTCAAAGAGCCCACCTTGATTTTCTCCATTACTCTATTTGCTTTGAGAAATTCAACAACTTTTTTTTTGAATTAAAAAACAAATAAATATTATAAGCAATAGTAGAGAACTGTGTTTTCTTTCATGACCAGAGATCTAAACTACAAGTGTATTCATTTTTGTGGAAAATTTTGAGGAATGGATGTTTTTTCCCCCGCCTCCTATTTCATTACCATAAATAATTAAAAGCAAATAAGTAAACTGTTTGCTTCCAGATAAAACTGTAGACCATATTTGCAAAAACAGATTAAACCATTTAGGGCAAAAATCCTGTCACGGTTGGATGAAACCAGGCTTGGGTAGCCAAGGCTAGAGCACAGTTGTGAAAGCACCTATGTCTAGTACAGAATCCACCCCAGCAAGGCAGTGCGCACTGAGCTGTCTCACTGCTGAGTGTATACATCTTTTCCTTCAAAGAGGAGTGACACATGTCCTCATCAGATACATTTTTGGGGTATATGCAGTCATGGATGTATTGGTCACCTGTCATTAGAGCCTCCGTAGCCACTGATGGCAGTCTGTTAACTCAACTGAGTTTCCTCTAATTTATGGATTGTGGGGGATAGCTCTTGTCCCATTGCAATGTAGTAATAGTGTCAATCTGCAGGAATCCGCCTTTGATATACAGGCTACAGAAAATGTTTTTGGGGCAGAGAGAAGGACAGTCCCCCAGCAGGCAAACTGAAATCTCAGCTAGACTTTGCACATGTACAAACAGCGAGATGCAATGTGATGGGTTGCGATGCAACACAATGTAAGAGGGGTGGGTAGTGCAAGAAATGTTTAAATGGAACCAGGGCAGGAGAGAACAGAGGTAAAACATAAGAGAGGGAGAACCAGATAAGCAAGGGAGTAAGGGACTAGCAGCCAAAAAGTGCATACATGCTGAAAGAAAACTTCAAACAGTCAATACACACAAAGCCACAAAAAGCCTTGCCTAGACCACAGCAGACCTCCCTCCTGCAAGGCCTGAGGCCTACAGTCCTTTCAGGTGTGCAGTGGGAATATGACTGCACAACAGTAGAGCAGAATATCTGGTTCTGCAGGTTATTACACAGCAGGAGAAAAAAAGAATGGATGCCTGTGCAAGCACCAGCCTGTGCTTCAGGTTCAGTAGCAGCCAGAGTGTGAAGTTACTCAGGTAAAAAACTTCCAGCCCTAAAGCTACACGTGCTCTCCAGCTGCATGCAAGGCACCAAACACCAAGTGGCCTAAGTGGCAAAAATATCCAGAATCTGATGTCACGTAAGTGCCGACATGGGAATTTGCTTCAGTTGATTCCCAAGGCATGAGAATCAATTCAAATTTGAAAAGCATTTTGTCTGTATCCTCCTCACTTGTTCCTCCTGTGTCTGTAACTCCACACTTGCCTAGAAGAGACAGACTGGCTTCGGTTTCCGGCCCCACAGGAGCAAATGGCCAAAGGCGTCGTAGGGATGGATTCCCCTCCCCCTGAATCTGGCTGCTGCCCTAACAACCTTGGATTCCCTTTTATGGTGGATCAGTTTTAGCAGGAGACGCCTTGATGGGCTGTCATCCTAACAGATGTGTTGGTGACCAGGATGCTCTCCGGAGAAACTGCAACTCTGATCATCTCCAGCCTGTGATGGTCTGCAGATCTCTCCCTGTAAAATACGACATTTGTATCTAGTGATTCTAGTACAAAAAACAGGTAGCATGTCAAAGGCAAGGACCAGATTACTCATCTCCAGGAGAGAGATGCTCCCATGCTAGTGCTGCCACTTCACCTTTGGCATACGGTATGCAGGCAGTATGGGTTTGCATATGGGATCCAGGTTTCCCATTGTCCTCTACCAGATGTGTTTTTTGTCCATTGCAGGTTGTTATAGTGACTGCACAAATTGGGCATTTATGTACATATCAAACTCTCCTGATCTCATACCTGGTTATTTGTTATCATTATTATTTATAATTATTAACAGCTTTGTATTATATTGTTACTGCTACAGTAATCAGCAATACAACTATTATTCATATTCCCTGTGCAACCTGACCTTACAGGTGGGTTATCAACTTTCCTGTTACTAAACCAGACCTGCTACCTGGATTACACAATTAAAGCAATCAGGTTAAACCAGAGCCACTTAGGTTCTACTTCCCCATTTAAAAATAGCCTCTTCCACTTTTTTGTTTTGGTTTGGTTTGGGGTTTTTTTGCCTTTTTTTTTTAATACTGCAAGATGTTTATTTATTCCAAGGAATCCTTTGGGCCTACATTTCCCTTTTTGGCATTTTGGCAGATCTGAAAATCCCTTTGAGTATCAGTGCACTGAAACACAGAGCACATTTCTTCTAGCTTTGACATTTCCTGGGGTGAAATGAATAGCTTGTGTGTATAGCTGGAAGGAGTGGGGATGGCATAATGCAGGCCAGTCCTTGTTCTTAATACTATTTATGCAATTTTAACTAATGAGTCATGCTATAACATTTCACGTAACAGAGACTAGAAAACAGGAAATTTTACCCTTCTTAGGACAGTGACTTTATTACAGTATGAGCTTTTCCAGCCTAAAGATTCTTGTATTCTCTCTCTCCAATCCTTCATTCTTTTCAGCACAAACTGACAATATAAGAGGGATACAGAACGTGCCCATCCAGGCACGTCCTGTTGTTTGGCACTTTTGAAAGTGAAAGATAGAGATAAAATCTCTTCCCTAGGCTAGGACTGAACTCCAATTCTGGCCTCGTGCTGCCCACTCTCACCCCTGGGTAATAATGAAAGGTGGATAATCCCAGAGAGTTAACCACTGTATATGTCAGCCTCGAAGATCAGGTCTTCTTATAAGGTCATCTGACTACTTATCAAAGTTGTCAAAGATTGTTCTGGGGATTGTTTTACCGGGTGAGGAGGGAGATAATCTCTTTATGTAAACAATAACTCATGACAAAAGGATGACAAGAATGCATCATGCTTGGTGTGCAGGAGATTGGTGTGCAATAAGAATAAACTCAAGATTAAAAAATGTTCAAATACTACTGCAGTTAAAAGGCTACCCAATGGAAAGTAATAATCCAATTGGCAGTACAAAAATCAGGGTCATACTCTGGATGATAGAGAGAAAAAATTCATTGTCTACCAAAAGCATGTGACAATAAGCACCATGTCTAATACTTGTTGAATGATGACCTCTACTCTATCTCCTCTGGACTACAGAGGACTGTGAATAATGAATAATGAATAAACATCATTTAATTCTGTAATTAAAGGATGTATCCTACTAAAATAGGAGTGGTAGGACTTACAAAAATCACTGCAATAGCTGCAATTATGCTCTTGATATCTGGCAGCTTAGACCATCCTAGGGCGCAGCACACCAGTCAGCTTGATTGCTGCAAAGAACCACTACTCGAGCAAATTTAGTATGGCCAAGGAGGCAGTGTAGTTAGGCCCCAGACTGGTGACCTGCTTGCCAGCCCCAACACAAGGCCAGCTACCCAAACAGTAGCCTGCTTCCACGTTACATTTGCCACATTATTTGTAAAAGAAAGTATGAAGCCATGAGTAATGTTTGGCAGTACAAACAAGAGTGAGTGTGTCCTGGTGTTGTGACCTGGCTTGCCAAGTGCTAAAGATAAATTTTATAAGGAAATCCCAAATCCAATGTGTGGCTGTTCCTGTCACTGTGGGAGACAGCTATAATCCTTTAAATAGGACAGAACTATTTGTATAGTGAAATGGGAGAAATGTAGTGAATTCATTGCATGCTTAGCACTGCTGGGAAATTGCTTTGTGCAAGGACCAAAATACTAGCTAATCCCTCTGAAAACATTTGGCCTGAATGTGGATTTAAAGGGAATGGAAATGGAGCTCTAACTGATACTAAACTGTTAACCCACTTACCTGACAACTTCATTCGCTCAAGGACAGCCAAGTGTTCCCAAGACAAAAAGGTCATTCCAGTAATGAAATTCTGAAAGTAATTTCAGACTTTGTCCTAGCTTCAGAGATGAGATCCATATCATCCTATAATTTGGGATAGCTATTACCAGACCATTTTCCATCATTAGGTGTCATGGCCAAGGAAAGCATTTATTCTCAGAAACCTGACACCTTGGAACTTTTTCTTTGAAAGATGATATAAATTCCTGGAAATACCTATTCTTGGAAAGATATTATACTTAAAGTGTGGAGTGGAATGTAGTCCAGAGGAGGTAGAGTAGAACATAAAAAAGTTACTGATCATTGCCTAGATATTAAACCACAAGGATAGCTCTGCAAGGCAAGGAAAAATGAATGCAACACATGTAAGGCCAAAGAAAAGCCAGATAAAATTAATGTAAAGCTTCTGTTGTTATCTCATGATTCAGTTTGTTTCATGAGAAGATGTAACCCTACTGAGGTGTGTAAATACCTGCAAGGAGCAGACGCACAGTATATTTGCCCAGAAAATTGCTTTCATTTTTACTTAGGGTGCTGGGAGTGGGGTTCAGACATCCAAGCAATGCCTGCTCTAGGACGATGAACCTCTGTGGTGGTGGTGTACTCCACACTTGTGAGATTTGCCTTACAAGGAATGTTATTGTACCCACATTTGCAAGTTTTGTGTGACTAAGAAATAGAATGGCACATGTCCCTAAGTAATACAATATGAGAAATAATTCGAGTTCTCATTATGTTAACTGTGCATATAGTCCACAAAAAAATCTCTTCAGGCTTTAGAGAAAAGAACAGCCTTGGCATATGTATCAAAAAACACTATGAAGAGTTTTCTTCCCTAAAGTCTTCCTTCAAAGTCAACACACAATTAAGAGTCACACCACATGACAGAAATGAAGCTAGCAGTTTAAATGCTATCTATTCCTGGGGTGATACTACTGGGCCTCATAGAGTTACATCTTACAAATAAGGTTAATCCAGGGTTAGTTGATAATGTAGCGGCTTTTTCCTAATGCCTCTGGCTGTAAAGTCTGAATTGCCCTTTATCCAGCACGTGCTGCTGCAGTTCAGCTGGCACAGCCTAGTGACACCTGACTCTGGTATCTTAGCTCTGGGATCTCAAAGGGTTTTAATGGATGTGATGTGACTCAGCCATTCCTAATCCTGGAGAATGCCATCATTTTTCTGAATGGCAGAGCACAATAAAGTACGTCTGTTGTGTGAGATTCATCCTATCTTTAAATATCGGATCTTACACAGTAATTAAAATGAAAACCAGAGGTGTATCTGGGCAGTCACTGTTAGTAAACAGTGTTGAAATTGTCTTCTCTCCTTAATCGAAAAAACAGCTATGCCTCTTCTGTTGGGAAAACAAACCTTGGGGTTTTACAACATATCAGTATAGAGACCTGAGCTACCCAGACCTCCGAAGCCACAGAGCATAAGTGTGCTCTCATCCTCCCCTAGAACAGACAGTTCAGAGGAAAGGCTCTCCCAACCATGCCAAGAAGGACCCCATTTTGAACTGGACATCTTGGTTCCTTAGGAGGAGGTCAAAACAGCACAGCAGGCTCTTACGGACACCTCACAAGCAAGCTACCTGTTAGTGGTCTCTCATTCCCTGTACCAACCCAGCTTACAAACATTGGACTGTCAGGCAAACAAGTGCACGTTCTGAGCTGCTGGTTGCCATTTTGACCTTTGCTTGGCATAGGGGTAAACCCAATGCAAACAAAGTACTTGCAGCAGGGTCAGCAGGGACAGGAAACTAGCCTGGTGTGTGAGCCTGGTCTCCCCTTTAAATACTGCCTTGACCTAGTCACAATTATTTCTGGCTTTGTCAATCAATCAGAGGTGGGACAAGTGGACTTGCTCAGTAAGGAGATGAAAAACAATAATCCAATTAATGAAAGAATTAGAGTCTAAAAGTGCTTGGAAATGATCAGGAAAAGCACAGAGCAGCAGCTGGCACACCACTTGTGGACTATCCCCCTGAACAAGAGAGCTCAAAGAGCTCTCTGAACTTTGAGGTACTCGGGATGGTGACATTTCACTAAGACTCAGAAAAACAAGTCAGGCGGGGGACAGAGCCCTGCACACCATGCAGATATTCAGGGTTGCAATTAAATAAACTCAAGAGGCAAATGTCAACATTTTCAAGTGCTGCCCACTGCTGACTCTACAACAAAGCTGAAGCAACAGATTACATGGATTTTCTCTAGCATGTCAAACCAGCCTTTATTAGACAACAGAAAGGAATGTCAGAAGGGAATTAAGAGTTTATCTTTAGCCCTGAAATAAGTTCTTCAGCTAGGAGAGACAAGAGGAAGACTAAAGAATTTTCACAATTATTCACATTGCAGTAGTGAAATATACGTGCAGGGCTTTTCATCTGAAATGCAGTGCTTTGTAATAGCACTCAGCTACAGAAATCCCTAAATACCATTTAGAGGGAGAAGCAATTCCTCTGCTCCCTGTGGCAATGAAAATACAGAATTTTGGTTCAAATTCCTTATACTATTACTCTAGTCTTGACTCTCACTGTGAAAAACCTTGTGATTAAGAAGCCAAATGACTGCCAACAATCTGTCCTTTCCATTAGAAAGAGCCATCACTTACCTTATCCCTTATAAATCCAGGACCAAATTGTCCCAATACTTCAGAATAGCTCAACTTCTGTTTCTGATCATGGTAGTTTACAAACACAGGCAAGTCCACAAGATCAGCATCAAGGCACTGAGGAAAGGCCACCGTCTTTTCCAGGGACTTCACTTTTTTCTTGGGTCTGGATGCAAAGCAGTTGAGATCCTGCCTGTATCCTCCCTACAAGATCCCACAACTGCTTAGGGAAGTAGGAAGAGAGAATAACAGAATGTAAACATACCACCTTCTTCCTTTCTTGTCATTTATGCCTTTCATTTACAGCAGAGGCAGCAAAAAAAATCTCTTCAGCCTCGAGTTATGAGATAGAAATCCCTTGGACGCAACTGCAAAACTCCGATTAATTGTAACTAGCAGAGATTGCATACACAGGGGCTCGAGATGAAACCAAGTCATAGAACAAGTGAACTGAAGAAATATGAGAGCACTAAGACCAAAGGTCTAGGCATAGTTAATCTCTCTTATCAAAATTGCTATGTATAACACTGTTCTCAGATTTTTAAAGTTTTGTAAAATAGAAACAATATTCACTCTGATCTCAGTGACTTATGTTTTCTCCAAAAAATGTTGTATCATGTTGTGTCTGTGCTCATGAAGCACAGACACATCACCCCTGCCATCCCTAAAATAGGAGCTCTGGGAGTGTTTTCATGCAGCCTGGTGATTTGCACTTTATACAGAACCTTGATGGGCAGAGGAGGTTGTACTTAGCAGAGTGTAGCAGAGTGCTAAGAGGTAGATTCCTAGTCTCTCTGTAGATATATGTGCTTGTGTGTGCTTGGCTGCATC
Source organism: Nothura maculosa (assembly GCA_032353885.1). Taxonomy (NCBI): domain Eukaryota; kingdom Metazoa; phylum Chordata; class Aves; order Tinamiformes; family Tinamidae; genus Nothura; species Nothura maculosa. The sequence goes on along the minus strand of JAUBOD010001075.1, from coordinate 2,702,193 downwards.
TTTGGGGCACAAAATGCCTTTTACAATCTGTTCTGAGAAGATTGTGGTTCTCAGCTTCCCTGTCTGAAAAAAAAATTTTTTGATACTTTGTAAGAGCATGCAGGTACTTTAATCTTCTCTCTCTCCATAGCATTTTTCAGATTCTCTCTGTGTTTGCCCTTCTCTGCAAAGAGCTTTGAGAATCTAAGGTGAAAAATGTCAATTATTAAAGCAGTTTGAAAGTATTTTCCACAGAATAATACATTCCAAGGAGTTAGCAAGCATAATATAGAGAGGCTTTTCCTCCAATTCTTATGAAGATTTGATATTGGCAATTACAAGAATGCACATGGTCTTTCCAGCTTAACTCTGCATGTGACTAAGCAATTTATTAAAAGTAATTTCCTTAATGTAGAGATCAAGATGCAGAGCTCACCTTATATAATACAGTTATGGCACTGGAAACAGGGAACAGAGGACTGAGCTTACAGAGTAAGATTTATCTTTCTAATAAGATTTGGAAAGGCTTTTCTATTTTCTTTTAAATCCAACAGAAGAACAGTATTTATTTTCAAGGTTTGATTTCAAAGGAGGAATTAAAATTGCACTCGTTCTTTCTCTGCTACTTAACATCATCACAGAAGAAATAGGAATGGCTCTGCTTTGTTTTTATATTTCTACATTACTGAGTTCATTGTTAATTGAATGGCTGCAATATGGAGTGAGATTTACTTGCATTATCAGTTTTTCATTTGTTTGGATTTTTTATGGTGAAATGAACTGTGAGATATTACTGATTTACCAAACATATGGATGCAGACTAGTGCAATGCAGAAATTGTGTCTAACATCCTCCATGCCTTATGGCAGACCACATTGCTCCATGTGGCTGGAGGTGCCCCAAAATGACTGATTCTTGGATAAAATGGTGGAAAGGGGGAAGGTGAGGGTTCATCAATGTCCTGAGCAGTGGAAAAAGACCACATGCAGAAGGAGATTGGGGAGGTCAAGCTGACCATGATGCTATTCTGCCTCCTCACTTTGCATTCACGGCAAACCTGCACCTCCCCTTTGCCCTCATCTTGGGGAGGACAGGGACGAGGCCTTGCATGTGTGGGCACTGTGTCTCTCCCTTCAAGCCCCCTGTCATGTTCCTCTTCTCAGCGCATCCCAACGTGATCCCCTCCACTGAAATGCTGTAGTCTGTCTCCACATTGCCAAGGAGGGGTACCCTGTGTATCCCCTCTTCTTCCCACATAGAGTGAGCTGCCCTGTCCCTCCACCATCTGCCAGGTCCCTCAGGGACCTTCTGCAGTCCTGAAGGCAGAGGGACCTGTCGAGGCACCAGGGCACTGGCATGCAGCAATTTAAGCACCTGTATGGGGAGTCTTTGCAGCGGGCCTGTGGGCAGAGGGGCTTTTTATGAGCTCTGGCACAGGCCTGTTTTGAAAAAGGGAAAATACATTAATCCACCCCTTAAATACACTGGCACCTCTGGCCTGAGAACATGTTTGGACGTTTTGGCTTGCCAGAGCAGCACTATGATTTCTGCATGTTGCCTCCACAAACAATCTGTGTTTTGAACAGCCTTCAGTGCTGGGAGCCAGTCCGGGAGAAGAAAAGGATAAGGGCACCACAGAGGGATGCAGGCAGTGCTGGTCAGCAGCCACGAGCTCTCTGCTGTGAAGTGGTTTTGCTGGCACCCCCTGCTCGCTTTGACACCTGATGCCAAGCAGAACGAAAGCAGAAAACACACAGGCAAAGTGCTCAGGAGGAACAGACAGAAGATTGTTGCTGGGTTTTCACTTTCCAAGCCCGATTTGCAGTGAATAGTTGAGCTTTGCAGCTGAGGCAAGGTGCTTCAGGATCCAGAGTCACTCTACATTTTAATCTCTAATAACCAAAGGTTCTACCTGAAAAAAATGCAGCTCCTACAACAGGATTCCCTTGTGGTTGCTGCAGAGTTTCTGACAGCAGAGCGCTGAGATGCAGATATCACCATCTGCCTCCATAAGGTAACAGTTAGGGCTGGTTACAAGCCATGCAGTTTCAAAGGCCTGTGGTCATAATCAGGACAAACCTCCTCCCATATAGCAGCCTTTTGGAATTTCCTGATCCTGAATGTAATAGGTACTGTTGGCCTTGGCATTTACTGTTCATTTTGCTTATATTCCAGCACTGTATCTGTGGCAGCCTCTGTTCTAAACCTGGCATGAGGGACACATGGGGTATGGGTAGTTCAACTGCATGGGGAAAAAAATAAGAAATATTTTCCTGGTGCCCATGATAGCTCTTTGCTGTTTTTCAAATGCACTACATGCCCATTTTCTCTTTTTGTCTACAGAGATATATCTTGAGCTAGTCAGAGCAAAGCAATATCTGAGTGTTGCAGTTTACTGCTACAGTCCAAGATCTACAAGCAGACCAAGCTGACTTTTTGGTCCTATGCTTTCTGCGTGCTAAAAGCTCACACACTGCACATCATATTAGTGTAAAAATATACCAACACTCTTTAGAGACGAGACTAATTTCTGATTTTGCTCAAATACCTTACTATATTCTCTGTCCAATCACAAGTTCATTTTTCATTTTGTCTTTTGATTATTACAAAAACTGATTAGATTAAAAGATTCTATATAAATTACACAGAACTCAAAAAAAAAACCCAGCTCCTATCCAGAAAGTTAAACTGTGCAACACTCAAACTATCCATGTATCAGTTATAGAAAAGGATTTGTTTCCCATTTCCCATTACAAATTCCCATTTTTTGAGCCTGCCTGGTGGGATTGGGTGTAGTCCTAGACAGACCTCACACTCCTGCACCCCACGGCTCTGTGTCTGATCCAGTTATCATGGCATGAGCTCTAGGGCAAAGTGCTTTTCAGGTCTCCCTTAAACTCTTCCTATTGGCAAATAGGAAAAGCTAAGCCATGTGTACATCCCTTCCATGTGGGGTATACACATGGATCTGAGACTTGGGTTTTATGGAGAGCCCAGTTCCTCTGCAGTCTCAGAAAATATGTCCATTACCACCCTAGCTGAGAAACACCCAATGAATCACATTTATACCATGTAAGTTTGGTCTCTATCCATTTAAGCCAAGCATGCCAACATTATGCATTCATTTGGTCCATGAGGTCTCCTTATCCATTAAAAATAATAAGAAATCCCAGATGCCTGGCTACTGGGTTGCTCTGATTATTTAAAGTAGTTACTGATGCTGGCAGCAGCTACAGCCTACATAATTCAGCCTCCCCTTCTCAAACACCAAGACAAATGCATCAGTGTATTTTATATAAGCTTTCCAGGACATTGGTTACTTTATTCACTTTAGGTCAATTTAGATATAAGTGCTTTAAGCAGCTGAAGCCAAACAATGTTAACCTCTAGCTGCCTTATGATCACAATTATAGATCTACCTTGTTCTGCGTTCTCCCCATGCCTTGTTTTCTTTACATACAGATGTTTTAAGCACAGATTGCTTTGAGAACAGTAATGCATAAATTACTACTTTCTTTCACAGACTTTCAGGAATCCAGAAACACTGTATGCTGTCACTTGGTAGTAGCTGATGAGTAAATCATGTTACCGAATCCTCTTTGAACAGAGCCAGCACTGCAAGGCTATGCGATGACATTCTGGGAGAGTATTCCACCTGTGGTAGTGTTTGGTGACAAGACTTGAGGGTAATTGTTTGAGAGCAATTCTTTGACTTGAATTCACTGTTTAAGCACTTGAATGGAATTAGATGTGACATAGTTACATGTGATCTTGCAGAAATCATTTAGTTTGTTTTTGCTGTATATCTTTATACCCAGAGTCAGGACTTTGCAGTACTTCCTTAGCCAACAGTGGTTTGCTGAGAAGATAAGAAAATACATTCAGTAGTTTCTGCATAGTGATCACAGACCAGCTAACCTGGCCTTGGCTCACTTACCTTGGGTCCTCTCATATTTTTCCACTCGCAACCTGAAGAGCAAATGGCCCAATAGTTTTAAAAGAGTGGCCTACAGTCCCATCCCAGAAAATCAACATGCAAAATGGGCTCCACAGGTGGGACAAAGACCTGGTGCACAAGAGTGAAGAGTTGCTGAATAAAGCTAGAGTCATATGAAGCAAAGCCAAGAAACAGCAGCTATAGATCCAGGTTCCATCAGAGGTGTGGGATCTTCTGGAAACACCTGACCTGGCTGGCAAATTACACCTGCCTAATGCTCATGATCAGCCTCAGGAAGCAGCTGCAAATGGCTTCTTTCTACTTTATGCAGCTGAAGGGGATGTAGAAACCCCTTTTTAGTGTTTTTCCAGGCCAAGGTCAAATCTCTGGGCTAAATCACTATTTGCCAGCACCAGTTAATTCATGACACAAAAAATGAGTGAGATGCTCTTGCCACCAACCCACTCCCTCCACCTTGCCAGCAGTGAGAGCAGGCTCCTGCACTCTCCTCCTCTTCCTCACCACACTTTAAGGCAAAAATGACTTTTCCTTCCACTGAAGTTTCTCAAAGAAGGCCAATAAATATTTATCACTCGGCAATCAAGAGACTCAAAGCAACCTTTAAAACATCAGTCACTAGAGGGCACCCCGACTGCAAAATGCACTCGACATCAGTCACTAAACCAGCCTTGGGTGAAAAGGTTTTTGACATTCTCCCGACAACAATATTTGACAGGTTTCCAGTGAAAACCCACTCACTCCTTGGCCAACTATCTTTCTATGGCTTTAGAGAGAAAAAAAGTCAGAGTCAGAAAAAAAATGTCATGCATGAAAAAACATGTCATATGCAGCCATAGCAGACATACATCTATTACAGCTCTCACTTTCTGGTAGTTTGTCTTTCAGTGAGTTGGTAATCTGAGACTAGATCTTAATTCAATGTGGTCACTTAATATTTCTCAAAAAAGAAGAATTTTATCAGACTGTCTTTGAAAATCAGGTATTTAGACTCACTGTTCATGTTCATGAACATTTAGAGACCAGGAGATTTGAGTTCCTCTGCTTTCTAACTTCATAAACATGGAAAGAAAATTACTCTGCCTGTCAGCAATGCCTACTTGAAAATTAATATGAGCAGTGAATTTGGTAAAATATTTTGCTGAAAGAGAGTAACTAGGGTTCTACTGCTGTGCTGGAATGAGACTGTAATATATCTTACTTGTCAGATATATATATGCCACACAGCTGTAAAGAAAATATTCTCTGAAATTAGTCATCCGCTCTAAATATGGATGCACATTTAATAACATTATCAAATGGAGGGTTCTATCTATCATTTTAATTAAGCAAATGAAAATATGACATAGCAAGATGTTGAAGGAGAGAATAGAAGAGCAAGAGCAAAAACACCACCACAAACAAGATGACCAGCTAACAGGAAAGAATGAAAGTTGGAAATGACAGTAGGTGACCCAGAAGTGTGCACACAGTGGCCTTTTCCTTGGCCTAGATAACAGTGATCCACACCTAATATCACCTCTTTTGTGAACGATTCTTTCCCACGGGGCAAATCCCACAGGGATTTGTCCCACACACCACAGGCCACCTCCAATTCCTGCACTTTGATGTCTATGGAAAATGAAAAGTGGAGCTGTCGGACCCAGCAGCGGTGACAAAACCTGGCTGGGTATGGGCTGGGTGTCTGTGGCACCAGCCTCTTGCCAACCACACAGGGGATGACCACGTTAGCAGCTCTGGACGAGCTGACTCGAGGACCAGCAGAGAAGCGACCGCACCAGCAGGACACTTTGCAGGCCATGTTGACGGCCCATAGCTCCTGATGCCTCAACTGCACCAGTAGCACCAGTACAGCTGTGCTGTACAACTGGTGCTACACTCCACGGAGTCTCTGTGGCCTGGAAAGGCCTTGCTTTGCCCTGCAGGGGCCTGCTCTCCAGCACCCTCATCAATACATTGCTCCTGGTGTCCTTTTCTATACACAGCTTTTCATAATATCTCTTCAGGATTTAATTAGTTTGGGCTCAAGAAGTCTCTTATATAATCCATTGGCTTTTAAAAATATATAGGCATAAAAATACATAAGTATGTGTTTTTACATACTTAGGTGCCTATAGGTTTCTGAAAATAATCTTCCAAAGTAGTATATAAATGCCTAAATACCACGTAGGTTCAAAAACTTCGGAGTATTTCTGTCAACAACTATAGTTAAGGGGTTGCTGTGACAACTTCAGCCTTCACTGGCAAACGACCACTTAGGTGCAAGAAAAGTCTTCATTCCTGTACACATAAGGGATCTTTTTCCACCTCACAAGAGATTACCATGGCAAGCCTGAACTTCTACATGAAGGGAATCACACAAATAAATTTTGGAGAGTTATTCAGTAGTAACACAGCTAGAACTGGTTGAACCTTTCCCCTTTTACTGGCTATCAATACGTTGAGCTATTGTACACTTCTGGCAAGTGGTAGAGTAAAACTCACAAATGAAAAGTCGTTACTTTCATTTAAACCAAATACACGTACAGGACTGTTACATCAAATATAGTTTATATGTGTTTTCAGTGTATCTTTTGAAGTCCTCTTGTATTTATTTTAGCATTCTCTATGAAAAATTTTAGCCAACATTAAATTTAGATAAAAGTGTATGTTCAATTATCTATGTTATCTATACCTTTCTGAATAGTTAGGTGTAATTGCAAATTATTGCTTGCATTCCAGTATATATAATCTGTTCTGTGATAATCCTGTAAATGCTGCAGTATCTCGATTGCCTCAGTAAAATGTTATCCTTCAGGCTACCTGAGGTTTTTAGGGCAGAGATGCCTGCAGAGATATTTGATCAAAGTAGTCATTTTGTGCATCTCATTTGGCTAGGCCACACTGAATGAATGCTGGTTGGAAACAATTTTGAAAGCATTTTATTAAATTTCCACACCCTCACACAAAAGAAGTTCATACCAGTGCTGATTTTGTACTTTTCCCTCTTTGTGGCTAGACTCAAGTGCCCTTTACTCATAAAGACCCTCTTCAGTCACTAATCCTCCCACTTCACTGTTAACTGTTTAAGGGAGTAAGATGCTTTTGTATGAGCAAAGGCATTGCAATCTATTACTTTAAAAGCTAGTTTTCTTCTTTAAATCTGACTCACATCTATTTAATCTAATGTTTGCCACCTTCAGAGCTACTCACTTTACCCCAGGCTACTACTTGTAGCTTTTTACTACAATGCTGAACTGCATGTGGAAACTGAAACAAAATGAACCAAAACATCAGTCAAAGGGAAGCTTCCCTTTCCAAAAGAGAAAAACCTGACAAATGTGACAGGCTGGTGCAAAAGGAGCACAGAAAATCCTACCAAAAAATATGTGGGAGGGAACATATATTTAAAATAGGTCCGCCTAATTCAGCTGCTAAATCGATGTGAGGAGCTCTGTATGTCTGTGTGTGAGGGAGGGAGGCAGAGAGAGAGACAGAGAGAGAAGCAGAAAGGGAGAGAGGGAGGCAGAGAGGGTGCAATGTGCCTTGTGGAGAGCCGGGAGCTCGGTGGGAATGTTTGATTAGCTCCTCTCGGAAAGAGAAAAGGTGTCCAGGCCTCCCCTTTGCTGCCTCTGCTTCTTTAGAATAATGTTGAGCGGAGTTTGTGGTGCAGAAAAGCTTGGAAAAAATTACACTGTGATACTGGGTGGAGGAAAGGAATAAAAAGTTACACACCTCAAGCAAGGTAATTCTCATGTCCTTTCTCTATTATATTTGTTCATTGGGGAGAGGGGGGAGTTGCTTGTTGGTATGCAGATAAGAGTTAACTGTTTTCACTGCTGAGAAACTGTAGCAACTTACTTTTTTGTCTAACAGTTCAGCTCTAGCCAGAGGATCAAAGAACTGAGGATGTAGAAACTGTACTTTAAATTATATATGTATTTTATAAGTTGTATAGAAAAGCAGGAACCCCTTACTGTTAAAGTGGACACACATACTCATTGTCTGCACAGCAAGGGCTGAACTATTTCATAAATAATGTTGAATATTATTCACACATCAGTAGACTAACTGGCTAACAGCTCAAATAAATTGTGTAGTGTATCGTGTGACTTGTTCCCCATTTTCAAAATGCTTTTACTTCCACCACTTTTTCTTTGCCTCTGTAATCAGTATATATGTATCGTAACATTCATTAGCTTTATATGACACTGGGGAACACTAATCTCTGAGATATAGGATGGGAAAAAAGGTTATTATTCCAGTGATTTATATATAAGTGTACATGTATGTATATGTGTAAGGATAGAAAGAGTGGGAGCTTTCCTACCGGATGGATAGATATGAATGTATAAACAGTAGGGTATATATGCTTTTGTGCCGAGTGCTTGTTTTGGTGGTGAGGCTCCAAAAATGAATAGTATTGTCAAGCCTGCCACAGCCATTCAGGTCTCTACAGAGAGATTAGCTTCTTGATAAGGCTCTTCAAATTGCAATTTCTGTTAGACTAGTACAAACATGAACCAAATGCCCCAAGCATACTTTTCACAGAGCAATTTCTGAAGACTCTAGTTGATAGTTTGCCACTACATCTTATGGGAACTGCGCCACATCTAGAGCAAAAAAGGAATTACAGATTATAGAAGCAGATCTTAGAGTACACTTCTTTTGCTCTAACCCCTTCAAAAATTAAAGAAATCACTAAAATCTAACACACCCCCACGTGGAAAAAAAAACCCTTCAGTTAAGATGTCTTTTAAAATATATTTGGCTGAGAACAGCAATAATTACACGTGATTATAGCTTGATTTTTACCATATTTAAAAACACTTTGCTTTTGACTGTGTTTAAGGAACACATTTATACACACCTATATTTTTCTATTTCTGTAGCCCTACACTGACACTTTATTAAGTTCAGCCATCAAATCAAAGGGAGAGAGGTAAGACTGATCTCTTTTAAGTGGCTCAGACAGAGCTCATACCAAACTAGTTGCAATGCACATTCACATTACTTCCTCTATATTAAAATAGTATCTTATTTTACACAAACTTACTTGCTTTCATTTTTTAATTTAATACTTCAAATTGCAAGTCATTCTCACCAAGGCAAGAGGAAACACTTTCTGTTTGTCTTCATTCAAGGCATAAGGAACAACAAAAAAATCCTTAGTGTCCAGTCAATATAATTTAATATTGCTTTGTAATTTTGCCTGCAATAGGAATTTTATGTTCTTAGCTTGCTAATTGATTATGTGAGATACATCTTTCATGTTCAGTGCCCATGTTCTTACACAAGCCTTGACACTGCTGTTTGAGGTGGTTTTGCAAGTGACACCATGGAGGCAACCAAGGCACTCTGAGATGCAAGATGGAGAACCCATGTGCATTCTCTAATAAAGAATGAATTCCTACTGGAGTCTTTCCCTTTAGTGAGGACAGTATCAAGGTGTTTCACCTTCACAAGGATGGTCAGGGACCTGGAACATCTGCCCAATGAGCTAAGGCTGAGAGAGCTGGGCCCATTCAGCCTGAAGAAAAGAAAACTGAGCAGAGATCTGATCAGTGTCTGCAAATACCTTAAAAGAAGGAGTGAGGAGGAAGGGGCTGGCTGACAGAACTAGAGGAAATGGTCACAGGAGGCACAAAAAAAGTTAAAGCACCAAAAGTTCCACAGGAACTTAAGGAAAAATTTCTTGAGAGTGAGGGTGACAGAGCCCTGGCACAGGCTGCCCAGAGAGGTTGTGGAGTCTCCTCTCTGGAGATCTTCAAAACCCTCTTGGATGCAGCCCTGTGCCACATGCTTTAGGTGACCCTGCGTGAGCAGGGGCATTGGACTAGATGACCTCTGAAGTCCCTTCCAACCTTAAGTATTGTATGATTCTATGATTCACCTTCACCCAACTACCTGCTTTCACTCAAGTGAGAGATTAATTTGAACAGTTAATTCTGTAAAATTTGATTGAACTTGAATATATGTGAAAGGAGAATGCCACAGACACCATGCAAATACAGAAGTTCGTGGAAATAGACTAATTAATTCATATGAAAGAACAGAATGACTAATTATTTCTGCCCATAGGTTTTTGGAGAACAGTGCTAAAAATAAACCTGAAGTTTGTATAACAGTGGCATTAAGGACTAAATTGTAGCTGATCTTCCTGGAGAATTTTTAGCTTTTTCCTTTTTATCCCACAGAAGCCACAAACACAACACCAGAGAGAAAAGATACCCCTAGGCTTAGCATCCTAACCCAAGTCTTGGGATATTCATATTCAAGTTTCTGCCCTACCAAAAGCTTCTTAAATAATAGGCAAGACATTTAGGATGCCAGCTGAGCTGGATCAACAGGTCACTGGTTGGAATTGCAAAACTAAAACAAGGTCTTTTAGAAGAGAAATAGTGATGGTATATTATACATAAAGCCACAGACTATGCAGCTGAAGTAATTATTGTTCTGTTCCCCTCACCCTCCTTTCTCCTCTTATGCATGCTGGGTAGCTATAATAAGGCCAGATTCATAGAGACAGGTAAGTCCTTAAGACCTACTTAATCAGTTAAGTACTTTTTTGAACTTGCTTGTGACACAAGGAGGCCTATTGTTCACAAGGGCTCCTGCCTTGGGTAAATGTGATAGAATTCAGCTTGCATCAGGGACAATGTTGTCATTGTTCAGCTCCCAATTGTTACGGAGACTATAATTATTGCTCCTCTAATGACCAACCAAGCAAGATAACAACATTTTTTTCTACTATGTTTAGAAAACAGTGTCTTACTACGAATTTATGCTTCATTCGCCTGTCTAGTAGTCTTGAAGCGGATGACATTCTTTTGCACCCTGATTCCTTATTGCACATTTCACACTTGGAAAACTTGAGTGAATGCTGCTCAGGCGGTACAGCCTCCCTGTGTCATGGAAGAGGGTCAGAGTGGTGCACAGGTTCCCAGTAGTGAATTATACATGCCTGGGAGCATTCCTAGGCATGCTGGCTGTCTGGCTTACAACAGCCTGAATCAAGCTTTAGGCTCCTTTAGCCCCAAGCCCAAGTGCGTGCAGACTGATTTAGGTAGAGGGAGTGAGTCCCTGCAAGTCTCTAAGCCCTCACACTCACAGGGAAGCAGATGGAGAAAGTCCTAAATTAGCCAGAAATGTGTCTGGTCTAAAAGAATAGATGACCATAGTAGATGGCCCTCAGGATGAGTGAGAGAGACTATTGAAATTAGATAGTCTCTTCTGGATTCTAGGGCAGCTCTACTCACCTCCCGATTGCCAACTAGCTAACTGGACTATTTCAGAAGTGTGGCAGTTACCACAGCTCATCTGTTAGCTACCTGCATCCACAAGCATAATTATAAGCTCCTCTTCTTCATCCAAATCGTCAACATTTGAGCAGTTCCTAGGCTGATGATTCTTATCGTCAAGATCAAAGTGGCTTTCTAGCATCCATTAAGTCCATTCCTTCTTCTGATTTGTCTTTAGAGCTTATTAAGAGTTCAGGGGGGACATAAGAACACTGCTAATGTCAGATGTCCTTTATGTGCCACAGAGTGTCTCATAGATACAATGATGAAGAATATTTTAAAGATTTATCTACAATCTATTTTCTCTGTCTGTCACCTTCTTAAATAGCTTTATAAATGTAGCACAGCAGTCAACAGTTTCTCAACTAGAAGCTTTTTTCCCTGTTAGAAAAATGCACAACTGCCAAGTGAGGTTTTACATGAGCCAAAATTTCTGGAAAAACTCTGAATGACTTTGGGTAGCTTCATGCAATCCTTTAATGTTCCTACTAGGGTGTATTGGGGATTACCAATACCTCTGGGCTTATATATAAAAGTGTGGAAAATTTTACCTTCTTCAAAATTGCATGTTTACAGGAAAATTTGAATGCAGCCACCTCTGTCTGTACCTCTCAGTCTCTCTGCCAGGTTCCTTTAAGGATTAAGAAGACTTCATTCTTCTTTTTTCTCACCAAAGCCATAGTTCACCCTGGAGTCTCAGGACAAGGGTGTGACATACAAGAGTACTGGCAGCAACACTGTGTACTCTGGCCCTAGTCAGCTCCAGTGAGTCAGTTATGAGAGGGCAAAGGCTCGGTGGCTCCTGTGGCTGCTTTGGCACCTACCACCCAACGTCTGCCCTGCCTTAGTGCAACCTATCTCTTCCCCCTTTCTCACTGCGTATCTGCAGGACTCCAGCGCTTTGTTCTCCAGGGCTGCAGATTTGCCTAGATGCACACAGTGTCCATGCACTTCCTCTGAGCACCCTTTGAGGTGGCACCTCAGCATGCAGTCCCCATGCCTAAGGGATGTGGGAACCCATGCAGGCCAGGCACGAGCTCAGAGGCCACACACAAGTCTCAGCTGCAGGCATCCCCCCCATGAAGTTTTTTAAGGTGGTCATATTAGCAAGACTGCCCTCTGTTCCGCATCCTCGATGGGCATGTGCCTCATTCAAGTTGTCCACCAGAAGCAAGGGCAGATCCTCATGTGTATTGTCCCACTTTGACTGAGGAGTCAAGTCCTGGGAAGCACTGTATTATACACAGTTGCTCCCTCTTCAAATTTTCGGCTCTAGATGGGGAAACAGACTGCTAGTGACTGGGCCAAATTCAGGGTCATCTCCTCTCCAGCCACCACACCTGTTTGACAAGAGGGGTTGGAAGAGCCATCAGGTTGTTACTTGGATGCCTGCAGGTTTTGGGGAGAGACCTCAATGAATCACATTTTTGTTTTGCTTTGGAAGCAAAGAAAATTGTGATTAGCAATGACAGGCAGCCTTCCTCAGTCATATGTGAACCATTAGTAGTACTTTTTTTTCTGGAAAGAAAACCCCCAAAAGGCATCTGAGGTAGATCTGAGCGAGTGAGAGAGAATGACTAATGCAGTAAGTCAGGAGGAAATAGGATTTTTGAATTTTAAGGACATTTACAAAATACATTAGGGGGAAAATGTTCAGCCTGAAACTATCATTTTAAGAAAGAGCTATAAAGCAAAAGTGAAATGATTTCCTCAGCTTTTTTCAGCTGGCTTCCAGCACAGAAGCATATTCCAGCTTAGCTTTCCAAAATGCTTTCTAGTTTCCCCTGATACCTCCTGATTCACTGCAGTTATTCTCAATAAAACTAAGTCATCATTACTAAATGGTCCATTTCATTGATGAGTTTTACCACTTAACCATCATATTTGAAGTCAGTGACACATAATAGGATAGTTACAGATATTTTGTTAAAAATACATCTCTATTCTGAATCATTATTCAACCAGTCTATTGCTTTGGCATGATGCTTGAGTAGTCATGCTGACTTCAGGAGACACTGAATTAATGCAGTTTCCTTTTTTGTGTGTGCGTGCAAGACATATATAAACTTACTAGCATGCTTCAGTTTTGTCTTTGTCAAATTATATAACTCCTAAAATAAAGGGATACATGCCTTTAAGAGCACAAAAAACCTAAAGTTTCTCTGATTTTTTTTTCTAAGTAAGTTTCTACTCAAATAAAAGCTTTCAAGCTTTGTTTGAACATGTTAGAAGAATCCACAAAACCATCCCCAGGGCTATCTTTGTTTTTTAGTGTCTTAACACCAGTTCTTCCCTTTCAGACCAAATATCTACCTTCAGGGGAATTCTGATGCACTACAGTAATTCTCAGTTTGCAGTCAGCTCAATAGTGTGGATACTCAGTGCTTTTTTGTTGGGTGTCCAACCTCAGAAAGCATGCATTACACTTCAAAAAGCCTGCTTGACTCGCTCTATCTGGGTATTTTTGTTGAAAATAGAAAATAGTGCATTTTATAAAAAGTGAATGAAAAAGGAATATGAAACCAAGGGATGCACGCGGATGCAGTTTGGGGGCTGTCTGATGTTTAAGTAGGACTGGTTGTGTTAGGGAAGGGAAGGAGGTGTTCTTCAGCAGCACCATTTCACCTTGCAGACTCCAGTGCTCACAGGAGATCTGGCCCTGTGAAGGCAGAGTGGGAAACAGAAAGATTTGATATAATGACCTTAGATTCAGCCATGGAGATGTCCCCAACTCCATTTTCTCTGTGGGTGGCATATGCTAAGTGTGTATTTCTTCCTTTGCTGGAAGAGACAGGCCAGACTTTAGCATAATTGAGGGTTATCTGCATGAGGTAGAAGAGAAAGTATAACCACTGCAGTTTTATTTAGGCCCTGAGAAAGGTCTGGCAAAATAAATCACACTACAGCTTTAAATAAATTATATTCTTTTGAAAGCACTCCAAGGAAAGCAGAGGTCCTGATTCATCACTGTTACTTCAGCACTATGTTCGTTTAATTTCAGAGTGTCTCAAGGGTATAAAATGAGTAGCACATGCCTGCTAGGGTGTTTTTCTTCATTCCTAAATTGCTGGGTATAGCATCTTCTCATTATTCCTACCTGACCAGAGCCCTTTTGGACTAAATTCTTTTTGCAAGTCTGTCTAGAAACATCTCTTAAAGCAGCTCTAAAAAAGACTCAGGCACCCCAAGTACAGCTTAGACAGCGTTTAGATCTCTGAGTTCAAGTATGAACCCATAAAGAGTCGTCCTGGCTGCTGAGGCTCTGTGAGACTCTGGTCTTGCCAGCATTTTGGGTCTTTATCCTCCTGTTGTTAGCATTTTCTCCTTTCATGTCCCTTCTGGTGGGAAGAAGGACTCCTGGAACAGACATGTTAGAGGCCATATGCAATATGACCAATTCAGGGACCTCACTTAATTGGGATCAGACACCCTGTAGCAGATACCTAAGTCCTTTTTAAAATCAGCAAAGGAAGGCAAGTGCTCCTAAAGATCCCGTATCTCACATTTCACACAACAGGATTCAGGGCTGTCTTCTTCCACAGGGAGTAGAACCAACACTTCCCTCATCACCGAAGAGACCCCTTGTCATCAGTCTCCAAAGGCACCTCATGGGGCTCTGTGTACCAGGGCCCCAGTGCAACCAGGAATGCCAGAAATGGGATCAGAAAGAAAGCAATGAAAAAGCTTGATCCTCACCTGGAGCAGAGCAGAGCCTGAG
>JAUBOD010001075.1:2647920-2673079 GCA_032353885.1 Nothura maculosa | reverse complement strand
CATTCACTGCTGTGGATATCTCTTTGGATTATCAAAACTGCCCGTGGAGATGGAACTGCATGGCTGCACATGCCAACGGAAATGGCATGTGGGATGGCACTGAGAGATTTGTGGTTTCGAGCTTAACTGGGAAGCATATCTCATTGTGTTAGGACAGGACCTTCATTTTAGATCTAAATATAGCTATGATAGCCTCCCACACGCAAACACAGGCTTCTCTCACTGTTATTATTGCGACAGACTGTTGCCAGAAATGGCATCTCACCAAAGTGAGGTTGGAAAAGAATGCTGTGTGCCTGAAGAACGGAATCCCACATCAAACACGCTTTCCAACTCTACTGGATAGTTGGGCACTGCAAAAAGCTACCTAGGAAGGCTGTGGGTTTAAGTACAGGTTATACAAGAGTTGTTATACTTAATGCTGCCCAAACATAATAGAATGAACTAGTTAGCCTCTTCAAAATGCTCCCATGTTTGCATTTTTATGTCTTTTTTATTTTTTTTAATGCTGCTCAGTTTAGGTATTGGTGCTTTTACTGGAATGGTTCTGACATTCTACTAAGAGATGAAGGAATTTTAAAGAAAACAAGTTGGATGGTAGAGAAACAAGGTCTGATTTTACACCTATATGTTATATGGGAGTTTTGGTGTACAAAAACTTAAAATTCTTCAAATGCCAAACATGTATTTGCCTGTTGTATCGTGCGCTTCTAAGATATTTGGAGTTTTTTTCTCTGTTCTGTGACCATAGCTTTACATTGTGATATAATTTAATGACTTTTTGTAGAAGGCAAGCCAAGGAAAGGTGTGACATACCCAACAACTCTTGATTATTCTTCTTCAAAAAGCACAGTTGTTAAATCAGGCAAGTATTTTTGACTGACTTCCCTTAAATCAATTCATATCTATCTGTTGTAGTGTCTCAGTTTTGTAACACAAAGATTTGATTGTTCAAAGCCTAAAATTAATGCATCTCTTTTGCTCATCAGCATTAATGTCTCATCCAAATCTCTGTTCATAGTTTTTATGTTAAATATACGAAAATTATGCCAGAAAATTTCTGATTTTGTTCTACTTTTTTTCCATAGAACGTCTGTTCTCAAAGTAGTTTCCCCTTGCTTTAAACCTCTTTGAAAGTATGATATTTTATTGGTTATATGAAATCATTAGACGTTTTTACATGTTGACTTTCTCTTAATGATCATCTCTTGGGATGATAATGTGGGGAATATAATAATATATTATGACATTTAGAATATTAAAGACAGTAATTTACATCAGCCTTAGGTAAGAATAATGTGATAAGGACCAACTTTCTTTTAGCTTTTATCCTACTCTATCAGACTGAATTCAGTTAAAAGAATTTCACTGAAAGGTCTTTGAAAGGTCTTTGATCATATTAACTACATATCAGCTACGCCAAGTCATAGTGGATATTCAAGTGTACATGATGTCTCCATCACTGAAATACCACTTGTTTGTTATTCCTATACTAACATCATGATGTTCAGAATCTTCTTTGAAATTAAATGAAATGAAAACAAAATTAATATCTTACAGACCATAATTCCCTCCTAGCAGTTCCGAGTTATCATGGCTGTTTTGCTTAGCCTTTGCTGAGCCTCAATGTTACTGAGCTGATCAGCCAAGAACTGTGGTATAATGAGAGGTGCTGTAGCTTATCCATGCACTCAAACACTTGCCCCTGGTTGTTTTCATCTAAGGTTGCACTTGGATAAATCGGAATCTGTGCTATTCATCTATTCATTATTGTTTGTTACCTACAGAGGTAAATTACAAAGCTTTCTCCTCATCTTTACACTTTTACTTGCTCAAAGGCACCTTTACATCTGAACACGGTAGTTATTTAGACTGAAAATGCATCACTCAAATACACACTGTTGGTTTGCAGTACCTTTGCATCTCCAGTCTAATTAGGGCAGATTCACAAAGGCTCCTTGACTAGGCACTCTGAAATCACTGACACAAATATTAAGCTCCTCTGCAAGGGATGGAGGGTCATATCTTGGATATTTTGTCTTTTTCTTTTCCAGGAAAATCTCACTAAAAACAGATGCCTTCATTCTTGAAGCTGCCCACACTTCTTTAAGTATCAACCCAAATGTATCACAGCAAATCAGGAACTATCACAGCCAAGCTAGTGCTCAGCCATCTGCAAGCAATGTTTTCTTCAAAGTGCTAAAACCCACACTACAAGAGAAGTAGAGTAGGAATGGGCAGCATTCTCAAATTACATCTCAGTTATACAAACAAAATATCCAAAGATTGTGCCTGAGGCAACCCAAAGATGCCAATAACTTCATTTTGTTCTTGAATGAAATAATATGAATGAAAATGTTAGGATCCTAGCAACAAAAACTGTGCGTTCATGCCATGAAAATCCAAGATAACTGTAGGAACAGATAATATCTGTTTTGTCAAATGCAGCTCTTGAGAACTCCTCAGCCCCGTTTTACAAGCAGCAAAGAGCTCGGACCAGAATCAACCTCCTCCTGAGACTTCCCTGTCCTCATGGCCTCAGCCCATCCCTTCCAGCCCCATCGTGCTAGAAACTGCCTGCTCTGCAATGTGGTGCTAGAGCCATCTTGTGATAGAGGATTTCCTTTTTTTATTTCTAATTAGAAAAGCTGCTTTTAAAATTCTGATTTAAGTTTTAGAGACCTCATTACACAGCTGGATACTTAAACCTGTTATCTCCAGGAGCTAAAGTGAGTCCTTTGAGAATTACACTCAGTCACTACCAGATTAGTGGAAAATCTTGCTTCACATCTGATCAACTGTCAGAGATGCAATTTTGGTCCTGGTCCTCAGGGCACTGGAGATTCATGGTACCTGACAGTTCTTTAAATATTGCTGATGGTTACAGTGCTCTCCAAACACCGGGTATAACACAAAAAATCATCCCAGAATTACAACTATTCATAGTTGGTAAAAACAACCAACAGCTGCTCTTTTAAAAAAATAATCCAAATTAATAGGAAACCATTAACCCTGAAGTAATTTCTAAACTAGGTCAATGCTGCTAAAATAGCTCAAGAAGAGAAAAAAATTAAGAACAAAACCCCCCAGTGCTCAGCCAGATCTGAAAGCACAGGCAAACTCCATTGCAGGGTAGAGATAACTGAACTGTAATAAACAAAAATCCAAATACTTTATGGACTCCAGGTATTAGAAGAAGAAAAAGATGAAGAAAAATCTTTTCTTCTAAGCCGGTGCACTGAATTCAGCATTTGGCTCCATGTTGATTTGACAGTGTTAGACAAGAAAGAACTGCATCTGCATGTGAATTAGCTGCTGAAAAATCACATGCCAGCTAATATTCACCAACACCCTGCACATCCTGTGACCCTGATTTTCAGGACACTGCTACTCAAAAGAAAAATCGACCACATGCTGTATTAATCTTACGCGTTAGAGTTTATCAGAACAAAATATCACACGTTTAATGCTCATTTCTGAAGTTCTACTGACACTGACAGGAGCTTTGGAGCAGATACTGCCTAATTCAGACACTGAAAGTAGGGGGTAACAATTGTTCAGAGGCAACCAGCATTTTTCCTCATCCATTGAGAAAGCTCTGATGAGCCTGACTAGCCTTTCTAAGCTAGGCGGTGGGATGTCTCCATTTGAGGACTGATAATCTCTAAATTGCAAACTTGAAATTATTTTCTCTGAAAGTTGCATTTACTAATGATGTGCTTAATTTTGCTTTAGAGCCTAAAAAGTCAGAGCAAGACATAAAAGCTGCAAAGAATGCCAGCACCTCAAACACTTCAGAAAAAGCATCAGAACAAGGTATGGATTGAGTATCAGGATGCTGCTTTCCAAAGTCCCTCTCAGCCTGAGTTACTCTCAAATGGTTATAAGAATATATATGAGTCTGTTTCAGGTAATGCATTCATTATGTATATAGGTAATGCATACAGCTCTACTGCCACCTCAAAGGATTTCCTTATACCTGGGCTCATGGGCAGGTTACAATTTGGAGAAAAGAGGACTTTCTCCCAGAACAGCTTCTGTCTGTGTTCTGCATGTGCCAAGGCCTTGGAGAACCTTCATCACAGCTCTCAGTTATTTCCTACTCAGGAAATGTGCCCTACAAACTCCACTAGATGTTGTGGTGGAGCTGGACGTCCTGCCTGCTGGAGCACTGGGAAGGACCAGCCCTCCTAAGCACTCCTGTTGCCCTAAAGGCTCTGCCAGAGACCCAGACAACACACACTAAGACATCATCTTATCTCTGCTTTATTTAATGATATTTCCTCATTCCTGTTTTTTTTTTCTGCTGTATGCTTAGCTCCATGCTTTTTTGCACCTCTTGCAGCCTAGGTATAGAGAGCACAGATACCCGTGCTCCTGGTTTCTGCAGCACCACATTGCATGGGAAGAATCACTGTGCCCTCTGTTTCCTTTATTTTAGTGTAAGGCACAATTCAGCCCAAAGAGAGCCATTCAGAATGATTTTTTTCAGCTGAGTTGTTTTGCTTTGCTTCCAACCCCTCTTTCAGCATTATCCCATTAAAACTGCCTGAGATCTGAATTTTTCACTGGGTAGCATTAGACAGTAATTAATCCACTGGACAGTTTCATGATGATGCTTTCCAAAAGGAGAGCATCCAAGAAGAAAATACAGGCTTGTGCTGTGTAGCAATGAATAAAGTGCATAAAGACACACCATTCCCTTTCAGCATACACAGTTTGTCAGGCTGTCAGGCCACGCCTGGGGATATGGATGGAGAGGAAAAGAACAAGACTGAGGTGAACATAGCATATATTTTACGGCAGTTTTTCTGTAGATAGATGGATAAGAAAGTGAATTTTTTTTTTCCCCTTAAGATGATGATGCAAAATAAAAATAAGCATATGACCAATTATGCATAAGGATCTTTACGATGTGCAACTAGATTTTGCAACTAGAGTTGCCTCTTCCTCTCAAGAGTCAAAATTAGAATGAAATTGCACCTCAAAGGTTTCCCTCTCCCCTGTCACCATAGCCAGAGCCACAGTGCTCTCTCTCCTGGTTCTGATCCACTCCCTGAATCATTATTTTCCAGGGTTTCTCATTTGTTTAAAAGCATTTCAGTGCTGTAGTAGGTGGTTCATATCTTTTATTCCACTCTTTGATTCAGAAATTGCCATCTTTTATTCCCAGATGTCATCTGATTTCCATTTATATGGACATTCTCATCGCCTAATTACGCTGAGAAAGGATGACAACAAAACAGAAACTGCGAGTGCAACTGCCTGCTTGAACTAATCCATAGCTCTGAGACAGCTGTCAGGTTTATGGGCTCTCCGTCCAAGGCACAGGAAGTGTAGGGGAATCATTAATGCTTTGAGAGGCAGCTCTCTCCAGAGAGCTGGGCAGTCCTGCATCACACAGGCACCCGCGTCATATATCTGCTCAGCAATGAAGGCATTAGTGGATCCAAAGGTGATGAAGCCTGTAGACACCCCAAGGGAAATGCCTTAAACAGTGAGCTCTGTTAATGATGCTTCCCTGCATGTGTCACATGCCCCGCTAATGACACTCATGGATTGTTTTTACCATGTTCCTAAAGGCAATACGGTCCGCAAAGACTACCAGACATCTCCGGTGTCTCCAAATCCAGCTACACAAATGGCCACCACAACCCCACCACAGACAACAGCAGCAGCAGACCCTTGGACCACAACACCAAAACCAGCTACAACCCCTGTGACAACCAGAACCACAACAGCTGCAGCTACAGCCAAGCCTCGACCCGTACTGCACAGAGTTAGGGATACAGGTCAGTGGCACGAGTTATGAAGCATCTTTTTTTGTTCCTGAGGTTAGAGTTTTCCTAAAATTTAAGTTACAGGACATGAAGTTAAATATACCGTTATTTATTGTGATTATGAATATGTATTCAGCAATTCAATGTAAAAATAGCAGATAAAGAAATTCACTCCAGCAGATGGGCTGGAGCTGCAGTACTGGCTTCGAGATGGATACAAAATTAGTGCATTTCTTATACGCTCAGACAACCTGTGCAGATTCTCCAAGGTATAAGAGGCTATATTTAACTTAGTTCATCTGCAATACACAATGCAATTATAGATAGTCCTTATCACTGCGGCATATAAATTGCTTCATGTGGGAGTAAATTCTTCATCCCCAAATGTTGTTATTTTCAGATATAATAGTCAACACATATCTGTTGCATACCCAGACTGAGAGTTCTAAAAAGAAGTTGAGATTCTGTTGAGAATTAATTCTGTGATAACTTCCAGCAAGTGAAAGTTTAATATAAGTTTTAATAATAAGTCTCGAATTTGAAAGATCAAAGCATCCTAAAGGATTTCTTCTCTCACTATTTTTACCCATCCAGGTTTCCTCAAAATTTTATTCTTCCCTTCATTTATTCTCATTCGTTAACATTGTGTTTTTTTTTGGCAATACCTGAACGATAAAATTTCTTGTTTTTAGGCTCTAGCAGTATCCACCCAGCATATTCATCTGTGGCAGCTGCAGCATCAAGTAAGTACAGTGAAGAAATATGTGCCACGAGATGTGGAGTACCGTGTATTTTAAGGCAGCAGTGATTCAATAACAACCTTTAAAGCCTCAGCAAACCCCATGCTTGCAGCCAAGGCTGGATATAAACCAGAAAATAGACACTTGGTCTGGTTATCACAGCTACTAATCATCCAAGGCTTTGGAGTAGCCTGTCTAGCAGGTACCTGCACGTTTCCACCTTGACAAATGCTAGGTTTGGCAACACCTGAGATGAAACCGATGTTATTTCTGTCATATTTTCATAATGCTTTCTGCAATTTTGTTCTCTCAAAGATCTGAGTTAGCTGTAAGATACATAGTACAGATGGTTGCATAGCTATCTAAACTTAGAGCTGAGAGCTCTGAAATGCCGACTTAAATTAGACCAATGCTCTTTCGAAAACCTCAGGCTGTGGTTCTGAGCCTGGCATAAATGTGATGTTATTTCTGGCATCATATTCGTGTTATTGACATCAAAATCATGGCTGTTTGAAGCTCTTCATCCTGCTCCAGAAGCCTGCTTCCATATTAGCCTGCAGGCTGGCTGCAATATAAATATTTAGAGGAGTTTTCCCATACAATGTGCAATTGCTCAGCTGTGCGGTCAAGTAAAGGGGAATATTTTCAGCTGTCACTGGGTACTAGCATAGCAATGCTTTCAAATAAAAAGGGTGGCCAGTCATTAAATTTTATGTTCTATCACTAATTCTGAAAGCCTTGAGAACTGTTCTGCTCTCACAAACATGTCTAGACCCAACCATGTCACCTAAAAAAGAACCAAAGCACATGGCATATATCTTCTGGCCAATTTAGCTGCAAATCCACAGCTCTCCTCCTTCACTATATCTAATTGGAAAGCACAGTGGGGAAGAAAGGGACTGAGGTGAAAGGCAGCCCTTGGGAGGCTCCATGTGTTCCTGCTGCCTTCCAGAATGGGCAGGTGCTGGTGCCAGAGGGCAATGTGCAGGTATGTGCATGGCAGGATTTTCTGAAGTGCCAACACAATCCAGGCAGCTTCAGATTTTGCTAACCTGCCTCATTTAGCATCTAGTGTCCCTATAAACCTGGTCCTGTTGTTGCATTCATTTCCTTTTCATGTTCCTGCAGGTTGAGAACAAGCGAGTCTTTTGCTGTTTCTACTAATAATTAGAAAGACCTATTTGAGGTTCCCCAGTCAGTAAGAGATACAGCCTAAGAATGAGCTTTGAAGTCAGCTTGAAGGTTACACACCAAAGTTTTAGCCTCCCTCCCAGAAAATAAAATTTTAAAATAATAATAATAAATACAAAGCCTCTCACATTTGCAAATATTTCTAAAGCCACCCCACTGCAATTTCGATGCACATTTCTTCCCAGTGCTCTTTACTAGGGCTATAATGTAAACGAATCCCTAAAGGATAAGAGATGTCAGATTTAGGACAGCTAATTGTGAGCTAGAGGAGCAGTGGGGACTCCTGATTTCATGGATTCTATTTTTAGTATTGTGTCCAGCAGGCCTATACTTGATATTTTGCTTCCTGACTTCTCCTGATGTCTTCTTAGTTATTAAGAGGAAAACTAGCTAAGATCCGCAGAAATTATGATATATTTCTGGACTGATGACCACATGAGGCAGCATCATCAGCTTTTGCTGCCTGAGGAGCCTTTAGTGCTCACTCCTATTATTCAGACTAGAGTTTCTGATGCTGCCCTTGTCTCTACCACAGTTTCCCTTAACACAATTCTTAAAAAAAAGCAGAGAAACCTTATGGGCAGAATCAGATGTCCCGTCTATCTTGGCTCCTGGGGGCTCACAGACCCACCTTGCACTATATTGGTAGTTTGCCTGCAAAAGACACCTTGAAAGTATCTTCATTAAAAAAATGAAAAGGAAATAGAGCATAGGCAGAATGAGCCTATGTTTCCATAGCTGTTTCCAATTCCAGTCAGTTGCTTGCTGTTCTTCCCCCTAAGTTAACCCCGACTCGAGAGTGCTAACCAGGTTCCCCTACAGCCTCACACGTTGAATAGTTGCTCCCCTGTTGGCACCAGCACCCAGCTCTTGCAAGGTCCGCTCCAAACTGCATTTCTCTTGGCTGCTCCATCCGCTGGATGACCCGTCTTTTACTGCCTACCTGCTCACTGCAGGACTAGCTCTCAAACAGGGACTGAGATCGGTTTCTAGTCACAGATCTGAACAGTTCTCCAGTATATTTTTTTGTCATTGACCCTAAGCCCTGATTAGGTTTCTGTTCTGCCTGGCCATATTTGATCTGAGCCCTCCAGAGCTGTTCTCAGTTTTACATTGCACTTTAATTCCGTACTCTATTAGTTGCTCATTATTTACACCCGTTTTCACAGTTCACAAGCACAGCATCCATCTGAAGTGGGACCTCTCTGATCTGGGTATTTAAAGGGTTTCTCTGCTCCACTGCTTTAATTTCTGACCCAGTTCTCGGGTTTCACTCAGTGTCTGCCCATCTTCACAAGTCTAAAGAGACATTCGTTCCCTTTAGGCTCTGCAGCACACACACAGATCTAGTGTAGTCACAAAGTCACCTAAAATATTCCCATTGATTTCAGCAAGCTTTGAAATTAATTGGGAAACTTAATGAATTGAGGCTCGTTGAAGAATAAGTTCGTTAACAAGCTTCTTAGGAGTAAGTAATGAAACAAAAGGCATGACTAAAGACATAATTTCCAATTACAAAGCCTTTAGTAATTGTCAGCAATGGGAATTTAATATATTAACCTTAAAAAAGTCTTTTGTGAAGACGGTGCTGGAGACCTTTCAGAAGACACACAAGTTCTTGCACATCCATACTGTCACTGTCCTGTTATTTACAGCCTTTCTGTTTGCTCTTGCCCACCGCTGTCTCCTGTTGCAGCTTGTAAAATTGTTTGGTTTCAGTCTGGTTTGGTATTTCCTGCCTCCCACAGCCAGCACTATTGATTGTTATTGAAATACAAATAAAAACAGATAACAAATTTCTAATGGGAAACAAACCACAGCAATGCAAATCAAATCAAGCAAAGCATTTTAATGTAGACTAGAGTCCCATTCAAGTAATAGTCGTAGCTAAATTGAACATTATCTGGAAATCTCAGGTAACAGTAGCTTTGAAGCAAACATGATGCAAATTACTGTTTTCTATTCTGATGTCTTCTTAGGACAGATTCAGGCTGCACAAGGGAGAGGACAGAATACAGGTAAGTTTAAAATTAATACAAATTACTATGTTTTTATCACTAGAGTATTAGAAAACATTACGTTTAACTTCCGTGTATTAACCAATATAATGTTTTCAAAGCATTCAGGGGCTCTTCCATCTCCTCAAGTAACAGGAATGTTTTACGACCCAGCACAGGTAAAGGCATTAAAATCTCTTCTCTAATTTCTTCCTGAAGCTAGTTCCACCACTCACATCTACTGAGACATGTACTGATGTGTTTCCACTCCTAATCACATTCTTAGCAGGATGCAATGTGAACAGGCATCACTTTGGTTATTGTGGGATATTAATATGACTTCTAGAAAAAAAAATGGAGTAATGCAGCTTATAATTCTTCCTAAAGAAGAATTCTAATCTCTCTTATAGAAATCTCTATAACATTTCCTGCTGCAAAACAGCAAGAGAAATTTGAGTATTTGCAAGTTTGGGACCACTGGTCTGATCCTTAGCTGAGTATTTTCAGTTTCCATGGAGTGAGTTTGCTGGACATCTCTCAGGGTCAATGTTGTGTTGCAATGCTCAGGCCAATAGCTGCCCTTTGCAGATAACATTTAAATGCTATTCTTCTTTTGTCTCCCTTTTCTGCTTTTAAATACATTTTTAATATATTATTGCCATCTTCTTTTTCCCTTTGTTTTGAAAACACATACAGAAAGGCAGTTGGTGGCCACTGTGTGCCTTGCTGTGCTGCCTGTTTCTCACAGCCAGCTGCTGTCTCACCTCTAACCTCTCTGTCAAATCACACAGGAGTTCAGCGCCAAGAGCCCATTGCAGCCTTCCGGAAACCTGCTGGATCTCCAGCCCATCTGGGTGAGCAGGACTCTCAGGAGCCATTTTTCCACTCTCTTTCATAGTTTCAGTAATCCAAAGTAAACCCGCAGGCAGTATTTCAGATTGTTTTCATGCATCCTGGAGGGGCACCAGAGGAATCCACACGTGCTGCATGCTAACTAGTAGCCTCCTGAATTTGAAAGCAAAGGACAAGCTCAGTCACTGGTGAACTGTTGTTTAGGGCCGTGGGAATGAACATCTACCCCGGTGTGTGCAATTTGCCTTTCTTGTTAGTCCAAATGTGCAACAAGAACAAAAAAAATCAGCTCTTTGTAGCCTACCATCATGTCTATGAGCAAGATAATTTTTTCTCTCTTCCTGCTGTTCCCAGAAGCCTCCAAGCTGATTGCAGCTATGGCAATTGCCTTTGATAGCGAGGGTAGAAACATCATCTATACTTTCCTCAAGGTCTGAGTTTAAATGCTGCTCCTGGATGGCAAGGAGGTTTCTCATGGTTCAGATATTTTGCCAAAGCCTGGTCCAAGGAGTTGGAGTTGCCCTTGAGAAGAGGCAGAGCGTCAGTCTGCTTGGTGTCTTGGCAGGTTTACTGAGGGCTAGAAAGTGCACAGCAGGGACACTGCACAAGGAGAGAGCAATATAGCCATAGACATGAAGGCCAGAGTCCATCCTTATGGGGAGGAAGGTCTGGGAAGGTGTAACTCCAGACACTAGTACAGCCTGGGGACTGACCTTCTGGAGAGCAGTTCTGTATAGAGGGACCTGGGCTCCTGGTGTACAACAAGTTGAGATCTTTGCGGCCAGGAAGGCCAATGGGATCCTGGGGTGCATTAAGAAGAGCATCTCCTGCAGGTCGAGGGAGGTGATTGTCCCCCTATACACAGCCCTGGTGAGGCCACATCTGGAGACTGTGCCCAGTTCTGGGCTCCCCAGTACAAGAGGGATGTGGAGCTGCTGGAGAGAGTCCAGCGCAGGGCTACCAGGATGATCAGGGGCCTGGAACATCTGCCCTATGAGAAAAGACTGAAAGAGCTGGGCCTGTTCAGCCTGGAGAAGAGAAGGCTGAGGGGGGACCAGATCAGTGTGTATAAATACCTCAAGGGAAGGAGTGAGGAGGAGCGGGTGGCCTCTTTTCAGAGGTGGCCACTGATGGAACTAGGGGAAAGAGCCACAAACTGAAGCACCAGAAGTTCCACAGGAACCTAAGGAAAATTTTCCTGACAGTGAGGGTGACAGAGCCCTGGAACAGGCTGCCCAGAGAGGTTGTGGAGTCTCCTCTCCGGAGATCTTCAAAACCCTCTTGGACGCAGCCCTGTGCCACGTGCTCTGGGTGACCCTGCGTGTGCAGGGAGGTTGGACTAGATGACCTCTAGGGATCCCTTCTGAGCTTAAGGATTCTATAATTCTATGGTTCTATGATCTTATACATAAGATCATATATATCTTCCTCGATAATACAGACTAAGTTAAATGTCTCCATCAAAATGACATTTGTAGTTGACCTAGTTGAAGTACATTTAAAATAGGTACCCACACCTTCTCCTCTAGAGATTCAATTTTTCCCTTCACTTTTCCTATATTCCTCCTTGTTTTTGTCAGTCTTCCCTCTCATCTCCATCTTCTTTGTGCTACATGTGTTCTTTTTGCCATACCAATGTCACAGCTATTCCCTTTTTCTGCCATACATTTTTTTGTGTGATTGGTTCTTGTTTTTTTTGCTCTCTCTCAATTCCCTTTGCCCTTGTCAAAATCCAATACTCAACTCCAGAGGAGAGACAGACGGGTAATAGCTGCCTATACAGAATAGCAGGGCAAACAGGTTGCCTGTAAATGTGCCACTCACAGCAATGTGCTAAATATGTGACACCCTACACAGGAGTACAACAGCCCAAGGTACAGATCTGCATGGCTGGTAGGACTGAAATAGAAGAGTCTTGTGATCTGGACCAAAGGATGCTAAAGGAGGCCATTCCTCAATCTATCAGAACCTGTGCCTGCAAGGCAGCACGAAACACTGCTGAGGCTTGTGTAACGCAAAGCCTGCATTTAATTCTGCCAGATATATTGGCTTAAAGCACCTCAAGATTCCCCCAAGGTGATTACAAAATATAAACCTCATGAATGACTCTTCTCAATCACAGAAGAAGGAAAATCCCCACAGACACATACTTGCCATGTTCTCAACAAGTCCTGATCCTTTTCTCAGCCCAGGCTCTGGCAGCTCAGATGTGTTTCTTCCAAGCAGCCAGTTTCTCTAACGATCGAGCAGAAATTCCTGGGCAACTCCTTGCTTTCTTGGAAAGGAGGGCTGTTTTTCTTCACCCTACCAAGTAAGCAAACACTTTTCAGTACAACAATGATCAGTTCTACAGGCTTGGCCAGGCTCTTAAGGAACTTCCTGTCATCAGCTCCAGTTAGGAAAAAGGTGTGCTGGAAAAACACCCATCTCGGCACATCATTTGCCTGCTCTGCTTCTTGTTACATATTCTTAAGAACATCTCAACTTGTCCAGGATCTTGACAATGTACATCAAATTTCTTGAAATGCCTTAGCTGTTCAGGTGTTTTTAAAGACAATTATACTCAGGAAGGTTTTGTTTTGAAAACAGTCTTGTAATATTTTTAAAATCAACCTTTAATTCTTTATGAGCATCACCAAGTAAAAAATAATCCTGAGTTATTTATGGATGATTTAGAAGGCTGTATGTTCTCTATATTTTCAGACAGCTACACAAAAGCTTTAGCACTTACAGCTTAACTAGTATTCATTTCTTCGTCAAGGAGAAAAACATAAAGGTCATCTCACAATGCAAAGTTTTAAAGGAGATAATCCATGCAAGACTTCTCAAAGAAACAATAGATAGCACTGATTTACAGGGCTTAGGAAGGATTAGAGCACTTGGTTATCACTTGAGTAAAAGTAGTTTTTGAGAAGAGCAGATCTAGAGAAACTTCAGTAGTGCTCCTACTGACCAAAAACAGTCTTTGAACGCAGTTATTGAAAAACATCTTTCTTCCTTGAGCTTAAACAGTCTAGGAAAGTCAGAAGACTCACATATCAGTCACACAGGATAGTATCACAGACTGAGGGTAGTCCTTGCTAGGGAGATGGCAGCAGAAACAAATCTGTGTTAAGTGAGAAAGGCACTTGGTCTAAGTACTTCAGTTCATGTCCCTCACTTGATTCATCACTGTTTTCTCAGGAAAAAAACATTTACTCTGCTGAGTCATGAAATTCTGGTAAATTATCCTGCCCAGGTGGATGATAAGCTAGGAATTCTCCTCCTGTCTTTCCTTCTGTTTCCTGCTTAATTAGTCAGTCCTGCCCTCCCCTCAAGATACCTGCCCCCCACTGAGATCCATGGTGCTGAACTCAAGTCCAGCTCTCAAAGCCAGTGTAGAGAAAGGCCCAAAGAACAAGGGTTGCGTGCATAAGGCTCGAAGTTTTTTCCTGAAAACCAAAAAAAAATCAGAAGAAAGTGTATTGTGAGCTTCCAATGAAAACACTGGTGTGGGGAAAATGGATGAAAAAGGGAGAAGGGATGAAAACACTGTGTGTTTCAGCATTATCAGTGCAGGCCAGGTAGGCTATGGTACATTTGGAGGAGGATGGTGAGGCTACTGACCTCACCAGTGCTCTTAGTCTTGTCACTATCTCAGTTGGCTCTAAGTGCTTCATCTGGCTGCAGTCCAGAACAAAATTCTCCTGTACCGTTTACCAGTCTTCAAACCTAGGAACACTTTGGGATTTGCTTATGAAAATAGCAATTTTAATAGAGTTTTTCATGCCTAATAGACTGTAGACAAGATTTGATAAGTTTTTTTTGCATGGTGGAGTTGATACAGAAGCTCATAGAAGAAAGATACTTGCAGAATTTCACTGAGACACAGTATATGTCTAGCGTGTATATGTATGTAGGTATATGTATATATGTGGGTTTAGATATATATGAGTGTGTGTGTGTGTATATTTGTATGCTATAGTTGGAATAGTTGCATTAGGACCAATGCATTTAGAGCAACATTGAAACTGATCTTTAGAGGCATATTTAAAATCATAAAAAAAAAGTGTTCTGGAGGCAGCGATAAGAGGCTCTTAAATATGGCTTAAAATGTGTCCATGAAGATTTCCAGTTTTACTGATTGCCTTAGCTCTTATTTATCAATGATGATTCATTGTACAAATTGACCTTTCTAAACTGAGCCAAGATCTCTGTAGCCTTCAGTAATTCCATTATTATTTCCAGTAATAATTCTTCTTCTTTTTCATGTGTGAAAGCAATGGAAACAGACTTGTGGAAACCTGGATTAAGCCTTTTTGATACAGGTAAATATTTAAAGCATTCTGTAACTACTCTGGGAATAACTGATTTCCAACACACATGGGAACACTAACACTGTTATTAATCAGCCCCATGACACTGTTGATAACAATCTCTTTTCAAAGAGTAATTATAGTATTTGAAGTGACAAATGAAGTACACAGTTTACATCTCAGTAGTTAAAATTATTCTGTGCTTGCATCAGTCTCGAGTGGTGCGTCAAGCAGGAACAGAACAGATGAGCTCTGGAAAGAGTTGGCAGCTCTACTGAAAATGTGAATTCTAACTACCAAATCCCATTTTTAAATTGCAAAGGTGAATTTGGGGAATGCCACAGTTCAGATAGCAGTCTAGAGATGCAATCACCAAGAAAGATGAATTATTCTGAGGGTCAATGGATGTAAGAAGGAAGGGCATTCAGATAAGAAAAGGAGAATTTAAAGTAAACATAAAGAAAAATAAACATTATTGAATATTTGTAATGTTTTAGAACATTAAAACACAAAAACAGATAATATGGATATACTAAAATGTTATAATTATCAATGTCTTAAAAAAAAATCCTACATTTGTAGGAGACCCCGATAGCAACCAGAAGGGGACTTGAACAACTCTTAGTCAGGAATAATTACCAGCATTTTCTACATCCTTGATGTCTAGGGGCTCCTTTCCTCAGAAATATTTTAAAGCAGACCATATGAAACAGAGGGCACTTCGCTACAGGTTGGATCCTCTCTCTCACAAGGGACTTGATCTGCAGGGTATGATGTCCTTTCCATTACACGTTCTGTTGCTGAGGGAAAATTGTGCTGTGCTGGTGGCCCTGACTTCAAGCTAAAGCATGACCGAAAGCTGAAGCATTGGCATCAGTTTGGAAACCTAGTATCAGAAACAATGGCTATTTGGTCAAAATTTGCATTGTCCTAAATATGAACAGATTTCCCTTCTGCACAGGTTGTAAGCTGAGACAGAGGGAGAAATTGTTTCTAGTTAATGCAGCTAAAGCTGTCAATGCATTTATCCTGGAAAAAAAATTACAGCACTAGGGCCAGGGATGCAGATGAGTATTTTGAGAGAGGAAAAAAATGACAGATCACATTAAATGCAATGAGAGGCTGGGCACGGGGGAAGGGAAGTTGTATTAATAGTTCCTCTGTGAGCAAAGCATCTGCGCAGACTCGTGCTGAAGGCTGATGAATTCAGATTGTCACTTCAAAGGAAGAGTTTCTGGCATCCATGTAGCCACTGCTGTCTTCCTTAAATGAATGGGAGGTTTAATCAGCATGGACAGCTGTGACAGTTAGTGAAGGGAACTTTAATTAGCATGAAACGAGCTGCCCATGCAGCGAGCTGAGATTCCCATGCAGTAATAGCATTAAGTTGGACTGGCAGGACAGGGAGCGCTATGGAAAGCGACCACCTCCCCAATTAGTGGAGAAGCCAGTCTGGTGGGTGACCTTATTGTTAGAGTAAATGCACATCAGCCAGCTGACCCACAACCTTCGAGATCTGTTAATTGCACAGGCAAGAAAGAACGGAGAGTGCTGCGTTGCCTGGACTCTTATTTTCCATACTGACAAAGCTAATATCAGCTATTGCATGGGTATGGAGTACGGATTTTACTGGATTCAGATGAATGTGTGAGGCAGTTAAGTATGAATTAGCTCCCCTATATAATTTGGTTGCTGAATTTGATGAAAATGAATGGAAAGTATTAATATCTGTTTTTACTACTGTGTTAAATCCACTTACTTGGTGTTCTGCACATACACAAGAGCAAGTATGCACGTTACGCATGCAGCACCCAGGCTGGGAGAGGAAGTGTGGACTTGGTGTGTTACGGAGGAGCTGTTATCTGCTCATGTAATTAAAAGCTAAATTGGAATATACACAGCCATGAAGGGAAACCACAACGTGTCTCAGATTTAAAACAACTATAATCATCATCATCATTGTTTTTGATGCAAGCCTTTGACAAAAGCATATGCGTCCAAGTCATTGCTTCTCTTGCCTTTATTGCTGTTTTGCGCTCCTGTTTAATATGAGGAAGCCTTCATTTATATAATCCTTGAGTGAGGTAACCAGCTCCAAAAGCAGAGTCAAAGGCTCAGAAAAAGAAGAGCACGTGCTGACTGGGCATTCACAGGGCACTGACTGCTTGGATACTTTTTGCTGGCCTTTCTAGAAATGCCTTCACTATTGGTTTATAGGAAGCTATCCTAGAAGATGCAAAAGGTAAATTCCAAGGACATGGACCACATCCTAATTTCATTTTGACACAGCTCCTCAGATCACAGTGAGTTCAGCAACCGCATGTGGCCCGGGAGCAGCTGCGCCCGCATCTCCTCTTTGCTTGGGTTAGGTAGCTCCTGCGTGAGCCCCAACTGAACATTTCATTTATCTCTCTAGGCTTCAGTTCAAAAGAAGAGCTGCAAATGAAACCGCTGGAGCCAAGATCCCAGGGGAACCCAAGTATGTATATCAGAATTAATTTCATAATTAATCATCTTATTCTTTACACTTTACTGGAATGTTTTGAAATTAATTAACTAAAGATTAAGTTATTAAGGAGCCAGAATAGCTTTTGCCTTCACGGAGGAATGTCAGGTGTTCTCCACTGTTCTTTCTCATACACATAATCAGTTTTTTCTTCTGCAAGAAGGAAATACATCCCAAATTTGGCATCCTTGGACAGCAATATGGTGGCTACCAACCATTACCTTGTCTGGTGCTCTACTGCTTCTTCATTTCCAGAGCATAGATTTTCTATACAGGACTATCAAAGGGAGTGTGTGCTTCATCTACCACTTAGAAGTTCTTTTTTTTCCCCAAAGAATGTCAAATAGACCTAAAATGAATATAGAGATAAGGGCGGGCAGGAGAAAGGGAAAAGAATCTGCCATATAGATTCACTGACTCACTCTCACTAAAGGAAAATCTAGTGGTTTAGCAGAGATCTGAGCAATCACACAGTTGCAACTGAACAGAAATAGGATGCTCCACTCCTGCCCATTTGATACCTCTAGGGCCATAAGCCAGAATTCAGGCCTCCTACAGATCAGAAAATATTTAGCTTCCTGCAGAACATATCTAGCATATGATATCTAGCCAAAGCACTGCTAATGTGCAATCACTGAAACACTCCAGCTGCATGAACTGTCCTTAGAAATTACATTTGTATGTAACTTTGAGAAGGCATGTGAATCTTCCTTGCTTGATCCCTGCTGGCTAAGGAACTTCCACTTTACATATACACATCACATGAAAGAATTGCCCTCTTAAGGAAAGGAAATTCAGGAGAGTTTGGCACTTAATTGAGTTATTATTCGTTGTGGGTTCCTGGCCTTGCCTCCTGATCTGCTCTGAAAGAACGCAGTTCTGGGTCATGCTTTCATAATTCAGCATTATTAAAATTAGAAAAACAGACAGCCGCAGGAGGAAAGATAGGGAAGTAATGAGAGGGGAGGCAGTTGCATAAGGCAGCAAGAACAATCAGTGCTTTGTAGCCCTTGGGCTATCTAATGATCAAAACAGGCTATTTTGGACTGTCTGATTGGGAAGAAGTAACACGGGGGAAAAATGAAGAGATGGAAGGTCCTAAGTGCCCCTGGGAAGAGTTTCTGGCCCACAACTTCACTAAGATCCAGCTTGGGAATCATGCAGGAGGGCACTTTGTAGCATGGGAGCAAACCTGAGCAAACCTTGAACCTGCCAGGGAGCAGGACATGCTTTTGTCCTTGCTGAGGCTTTTCAGTAGAGTCTGTGCAGCAGGACAGGCTGCTGGACGAGGATGTTTCTAGACTTTTGATCCTTGCAAGAGGAAAAGCTGTCAGAAGGGAACAAAAACTCTTCCTGTGTTTGTGTGTTCTCATCTCAGACTGCAAGGTCGATTTGTCTTTCTTGATCGATGGGAGCTGGAGCATCGGTAAGCGCCGCTTTCAGATCCAGAAACATTTCCTCATCAACGTAGCGGATGCCCTCAACATTGGCAGTGCCGGTCCTCTGATGGGCATCGTTCAGTATGGGTAAGAACTTCCTAATACCAGCACCACCTCCTTCCAGGTAGGCAGGTTTCCAGGCAGGCCTTGGAAGGAAGGACATAGCTGAGGGCAAGCCACCTGCTTTCTAGCCTCTAGCACTGCCTAACTTAAATTTAACCTGCCATGTTTTTTTTTATTTCAACACATGCTGTAACTAGCCCAAACACTAAGCACCTCAGTGAAGCCAACCCTTAAAGGCTATAAACTCAGTTCTGTTCCGCTAGTGCCATAGACAGCAGTAACTGAATTCAGAGAGGCTCACTGCAGAAATAGCATCCAAGACCTCACTACTGTGGCCTCGCTGGCTTATTCTCCACTCACACGTACAGCATGGTGACCTCGTGATGTGAGGGCTGGCGGCTTGAATCAGGGCCTTCCACCAGGATGGAGTATTAGTGGGGGCCGTGTGGGAAGATTGGCTCTCCCCTTCCCTGGGAAATAAAAGAGCAGTGCAATGAAGTGAAGTATCCTCCCTTAACACTCACTGTCACACTCCCTCCTTCAACAAGTTTATCCCAGCCTGCCACCCTCATGCAGCCTTCTCCATCTTATCGAGTGGCCTGTGGAAGCAGCCAGGTGTTATCCAAGGGGTTTCTGAAGGACGTGCTATGACCCTGTGGGGTTCACTGTGGAGCTAACACAGGATGGGTCACACTCCCCTTCACTCCAAGGAGACAGAAACATTGGCAGGATCTACAGCTATTACAATATATGAAAAGCAACAAAATGACAAGTGCTTTTATTTCTTCCTTTGATCTGTTAGCAATGACCCTTCCACAGAATTTAACCTAAAAACGTACACCAACTCCAAGGATATAAGGAACGCCATTGAGAAAATCCCACAGAAAGGCGGACTTTCCAACGTGGGTACGTGTGGGGCTGCTTGCCTGCTTGGGGGAGGCTTTGAAGCCTCGGCTGGGGTGGCTCTGTGGTCACCTCATGGGTGGCAGGGCCTGAGCTGCACTGAGAGCTCTGGTTGGTCAGACCGGAGCTCAATGCCTCTGCAGCTCCACAGCCCTGTCAGGCAGGGCCCTATGTGCCTATCATGAGGGAAGGAGTCGCCTCCCCCCTCAGCAGCAGCTCCACCAGGGCCCTTGCCACCTGCCATAGTGCGAGCTCCGGTCACCACAGGGCAAGGAAGGGAGGCTCATGTGGGCACATGGGTGCAGCAGGGTGGGAGGGTGACTTGGATCCCTAAAGGTGCCTCCATATCCTGCTTGCACGCCTAGATAAACTGCCCTATTGCTCCTACCCGCTGCCCAGAGCTCCATCAGAGCTCCTCAGAGCGCTGGCGCTTGAATCCTTCCTTTGCCTGGTGTTTTACAAGGGGGTTTTCACTACCTCCTCCATATGAGACAGAATCACATGAGCTCTGCCCGTCCTCTAACTCATCCTCCATCTCCCCTTCCCTTTCAGGAAAAGCACTTTCATTTGTTAACAAAAACTTCTTCTCGGATGCCAACGGGAACAGAGGCGGAGCACCAAACGTGGCAGTAGTGATGGTGGATGGATGGCCTACCGACAAAGTGGAGGAGGCCTCCAGGCTGGCCCGAGAGTCAGGGATCAATATTTTCTTTGTCACTATTGAAGAAGCTGCTGAAAGTGAAAAGCAGAACGTTATCGAACCAGACTTTGTGGACAAGGTACTCGCTGGGCTGGGCTATAGCTGGAATTTGGGCTCCAACTCTGATTTTTCAAGCTCTTTCAAGCAGGGGTCACAGTCCTCACTGGAGATTGCCCTTTTCTTGATGCTTGTATCTATTTCTGCTTGCACTATCTTGAGGTGCATGTGAAGAGCCAGGGAGCAGGCAGCAGTGACTCCACGCTCGGGTGGATGCACAGGGTAACAAAAACAGACCATTTAAATCTATTTCATCTGGCAAAGGTGCTAGAGCTCTAGCAACAACAAAATTCTTAAAGGCCTTCATGAATATATTAACACTGATG
Source organism: Nothura maculosa (assembly GCA_032353885.1). Taxonomy (NCBI): domain Eukaryota; kingdom Metazoa; phylum Chordata; class Aves; order Tinamiformes; family Tinamidae; genus Nothura; species Nothura maculosa. The sequence continues at coordinate 2,652,230 of JAUBOD010001075.1, read as the reverse complement.
GTGAGAAACACTTCAGAGAAATATATTGGAGTAGAAAACACCAGCAGATTAGTACCAAGATATCCAGAATCTCTAAATCCACCCAAACCTTTCTCTGAGATGGCCAGTCAGAAAACAAGAAAACAAAACTTCTTAAATCTAAGTTGAAGCAAGATATGAACATTTTGCCAAGCTGAAATGGTACTGAGCTGGCTTTTGGAGACACACGTGGTTTGTGGAGAGTATTTTTGTTTTGTTTTTAGGCTTACCATACGTAACTAAAATCTGTCACGACATTCTAGCAAAGAAAAGGCCAAACGTGCTTTATATAGAGAAAATTATAGATAGACAGATACACAGTCTGTAGAGAAATGTTCAAGATGGAAGTGACTTCATTTTAATGTGTGGGCTTTTCTTTGTCGCTATTAAGCTCAATAATTAGAAAGACCAGATCTTTGGTTGTTATGATTCACCACATTTTAAACATAAGGAGGTGGGCTAGACTAGATGATCTCTGGAGGTCCCTTCCAGCCTCAACCATTCTGGGATTCTGGGATAAATCACCAGGCGCAATCCAGTGGTCACACTGAGGATTTTAATCAACTTTAAATAAAAGTGTAGCATACTTTGGCAGTTGTAAGTATTTTGGCAGGGTTTTTGAATGTTGCTACAAGGTATCTCAACATCAATTCTGAGAGGAGCCCCAGAGACCAGACATACCTGAGTTACAAGAAACCCATTCGTATGAATGTTGGGAGATCAAACACAGGGATACGTCAATTCCTTAGCTACACTGGATAACTAACGTTTTGTATCAGTGGCTGATCTGAAACTATTAAGTTATTAAGTGAAGGAGAAAGCCAGCCTTAAACGGAGCACTAGTGGCAGCTGCCTACTTGCACAGCACCTCAGGGCAACTGGCACAAGGTTATGGAGGAACACATCGAGTGCCAGGCCAGCCTGGGTAGAGGAAGCAGGGCGGAAGAGATCTGGTATTTTTAGAAAACAGATTCCTGTGTGAGCCACGTTCCTTCGCCATGAACTGCGTTTTCAGTGAGCTTCAGAGCTGCCCAGAGAGCTTCGCTCACTCTCATCAGCGTTTCCTTGATTTCGGTTCTTTTTATCAGGGCAAAACTACGTCGAGTCTCTGTGAGCTCTCAGGGCAAAACTAAGAATATAGTATAAACCAAAATAGGAAAGCAAAGAGTGTTTGGTGGCTTTGTACAGCTGCTACATAACATGAAAAAGCAGCAAAACGGAAGAAAACAAATGGGAGCAGGATGTGCCAAGACATCCAACCTGATGGTAACCCAGCTAGCTTGCAGCTGTTACACCTCATGTGAGCCTGGTAAAGGCACAGGGAAGACCTGTCTCACATCAAGTATAACAGCTCTAAGCTGGGGAAGAAGACAACAGTGCCTAGTTCCTCCATCTCACAGGCCTATGCACAAGAAGTTGATAGAGATGGCCTGGCTTAACAAAACATTCTCAGAGAAATGGGACATTAGCAATTTGGAGGTACTAAAGCCAAGGACAACAATTTGCTCTACCTGTCCCCAGCAACTTGACTTCTCCCACTCACTTTTCTCTACCACCCTAATTCCCTACCAGTATTCAGTTATAACAAAACAAATCAATAAAATTCATTACGCAAAGCAAAACTTAATGCTTAGGAATAAATGAGCCAGGAAGGACCTTACTTCAGCCCCAGGTTTCAGTTCAAGGTAGCAGGGCTTGCCGCTCCCATATTGAAAGGCTCCCAAAACACCCACCAGAACCCAATTAATAAAAGTTCTGTGATTTGGATGCTTTTCCTAGGAAATATATAGCTTATTTACAAAAGCTTGACAGGTGGTAAACCTCCCCATTGCATTTCTTTCCCTAGTATAATAACATCAGCTTCATTGCTCCACTTACTTACAAACAAGCAGCAGGAAAGATTGGCCCTTCACACAAGTATCTGTGATGTTGCATTGACGTCACTTCTAAGGGAAGCAGCTGGTAATTGGAGGAGAGGCCACTTCAGACTCCAGCATCCTCCTTTCCAGAACCCAAACTTAGAGTTTGAGTAAAATCTTTGCTGAAACACCTGCACAGTGTCTCCACTACCTTCCTTCTGGCACTGTTTTGCAGGCCGTATGCAGAACCAACGGCTTCTACTCCCTCAGCGTGCCCAGCTGGTTCAGCCTGCACAAGGCGGTGCAGCCCTTGGTGAAGCGGGTGTGTGACACGGACCGGCTGGCCTGCAGCAAGACGTGCCTCAACTCCGCCGACATCGGCTTCGTCATCGACGGCTCCAGCAGCGTCGGCACCGGCAACTTCCGCACGGTCCTCCAGTTTGTAGCCAACGTCAGCAAGGAGTTCGAGATCTCGGACACGGACACGCGCGTCGGAGCTGTTCAGTACACGTACGAGCAACGGCTGGAGTTTGGCTTCGACAGGTACAACTCCAAGCAGGACGTGCTCAGTGCTATCAAGAGGATCAATTACTGGAGCGGAGGCACCAGCACGGGGGCAGCCATCAGCTACACCTTGGAGCAGCTGTTCAGCAAATCCAAGCCCAACAAAAGGAAGGTCATGATTCTCATCACGGACGGCAGGTCGTACGACGACGTCAGAGTGCCGGCCATGGCGGCTCACCAGAGCGGTAAGCGGGGGCTCTTCATTGCCTGCTCTCTACCTCAGCGTTCATCCCACTCAGAGGATTTGAGTTTTCTGTGATTGGGAGGTGCAGGATGAAACTTTAGGATCAAAGCACAGGACCCTGCGGTGTGGTCTAGTTGGGCTCTGAGCAAGACCAGAATATGTAGTAACTTTAACACTATTAACTTTAAGTTAACATATTTAACTGATATGAATTAACTTTGGTAACGTAAAGAAAAAGAACCACCAATTACCTAGATTACATAGGCAGTGAGCAATATGTATCTGCTCCTAGGAGATCTTGGTGGATTCCTATTGCCTTACTAACACAGGAAGCCTCCCTTGGCTCTCCAGTTAGGCTATTCATTCCTCTGCCTACCCTACTGCCAGACATTCACACTGAATCTCTTACTCAGGAGCGTGTTCATTACAGCCACAGTTACAAATTCTTTATTACTTAAAATTTTGTATTAGTGACAGAAATTAGCTCCAAAGAGCAGATCAGGCCTTTCAGAATTCGAAAATACTCCTTCTGTAGGGAGAGAGAGTGCTACAACTCACTGCCCATGCTTTTGTATCCTGGTAGCTATACTTACGGTATCAGACTTAAGCAAACCAATATTAACACAATGACTGCTTTTAGTTGCCCGCTAAACTCTGGATTTCTTTTCAGGAGTCATAGCTTATTCCATTGGAATTGCTTGGGCAGCCCAGGATGAGCTGGAAGCCATCGCAACAGATCCTGACAAGGAACATTCCTTCTTTGTGGATGAATTTGACCACCTCTACCAATTTGTTAATCAGCTCATTCAAAACATTTGCACAGAGTTTAATTCACAGCCACGGAACTGACTGAATCAAGCAAAGCAGAATCCTTGGGCGGAATGCTGAAGACACACAAAATGCTATAGGTGTAACGCCAGCTCCAAGTTCAAGAAATACTGGAATTGTTATTCTCTGGCACTTTCCAGTTAGCAAGGTTGATTGCAGCTCTTTCTCTATGCATGAAATTCTCCGTGTAGGCTGTTTATTTTTATTTTCTTCTTGCAGGCTCGATGGATAGTTAGAAAGGTGGTAAACTTTATGAAGGAGATGACTGGAGCTGCTTGAAAAGTTTCTTCCAGTATAAACTACTGATTCCCAGCTTTGGGCACACACAAGCTCCTTAAAAAGAACCACCTCCTTCCTAAACTGGTGTCTGGCCTCAGCCCCGGTCTGTAGCACCTTCCACAAGCAGAAGGCAGCTCCATGCTGTAGCAGAAGCAGCTCCATGTGAGAACTGCCCATGAGCTGCCCTCCAGGTCAGGACTGAAATTCCTTTTTTTTTTTTTCTTTTTTGACTAAAATTTGAACATCTTCTTGAAAGAGGCCAGAAACATCTATCAATCCCAATAAAGCCTCAGATCTACAAAGCAGCCACCACACGGAAACTAGTAGCTTAGTCTTCCCTCTCCTTCTTCCCATAGCCCTGCATTAAATTTGATTTTGGCAAGAAAACCTTTCCCCCTTGGCTCTCTCTTGCTCTGCTTTGTCAGGCAGCTCAAGGCCTGCAGTACAGGGAGACTTGTAAAGACAGAAGAGACTCTTGAGAAAAATCATGGGTTTAAGTTGCTTTACTGTGAGGGTGACAGAGCAGTGGAACAGGCTGCCCAGGGAGGTTGTGGAGTCTCCTTCTCTGGAGGTCTTCA
>JAUBOD010001075.1:2627928-2640983 GCA_032353885.1 Nothura maculosa | reverse complement strand
CACCACAGGGGAGGCTGGATCAGGAAGAAACCAGGACTACCCAGCACACTCTTAAACACAATGTTCCTTGCATCTAACGTGCTCCTTGAGTGCAGGTGTGGTTTAGGTTTCCTCAGCCTGCAACAAAAACCTGCTGACAACAAACCAGTTCAGAGCGTTGAGCTGTGCCACTCAACCGCCTTCACACCCTCTGCAGCTGGATTCAGATTCTCAAGAACATCATCTGAATGGATGCAGCACTTCACGAGTTCGGGCAAGAGGCTACGGGACTAGGCGGATCGGCTCAACAGGAGTATTTGAGCAAGGACTATTCGCACCAAAGTCAATCGAGTTCCTCCTCCACTGGTGTTTGCTCTATGGGACATAAGATCATCTTTTAAAATTGTGAATTCCCCCTCCTGAAGCACTCCGTATGCAACTGGACAAAATAAACACCCGTCTACCGCTCGTTTCTCCATTTTACTCCCACTCAATAAAAACATCACAGGGGTTTTGACTGGCAGTTTACAGGCCATTAATTTCCCTAAGGCTACTCTTCTATAGACATAAACCGTTTGATGATGAAAGAATCAAGACTGTTAACTTACTATCAGCTAAAAATGTATCAGATTCAGACTGAACATTCTCAACGCCTTCACCTCCTTATGCAAAATAAGAGTTCCCTGAAATGTTTGTCAGATAGGGACAGGTAGCAGATTTGGCAGAAAAAAAAATCTTTGCCTCCTCTCTGTCACTCCACAAGAAGAGCTAAACTGAGCATCACTGCAATGCTTTCCAACACCAGATGCCCAAGAAAATTCACATATTCATGTCAAAGATTGTAATGTTTTATACAAACCATCCAATTTATCATATTCAGATTTCTTCATTTTTAACAGTGAAGGCCCAAATGGTTTCCACTAAATATCCACAAATTTCAGAATGTTTTCAAATGCTGTTTTACAAGCAGCTTGCTATTTAGAACAGGATATTTATGAGGAGTGATAGAAACAACACTATACGTGTAATATAGTATTTTTAAATTTGAAGGTAATGACTGGTTAAAAAGAGAGAGATAAACAAGCCTAGTTATCATTTCTGCTTTGCAAATTTAGTGGCTTTAGCTCATTCTAACAGACATCCCAAGACAGAGTCCTAATTCTGTAATTATTTTAAGAAAGTGTCTATCCAGAAGGGCAAGAGTGGTCCCATTAAAGCTGTCTGAGGTATCTATCTTAGTTGGGCCCCCCCAAGAGAGGCTAAGTTAAGAGAAGGCTCTGCTCTTAGATTTTAAGTAATGACCTGTTAGAACTATCTTGTCATTTTGTCCTCCAAAGTGGTACAAGTTTGAAATTTGAACAAATTTTTATCTTTGACACAAAACACTAAATTCTGCCCTATGTACAGCCTGCAGCAGATGGATGAATGGACAAAGCTTAGGAGTAAAAGGAGGAAACCCTCCCCAGACTTGCTGCTCCGACCTCCTAAGCGGCTTCCTCAGTCCCCCAGGACAGCACAGGGCACCACTCAGCCCAGCTCCCCAGCCCGAGGCTGCCGAGGCCGGGGCAGCGACGCGGCGCAGAGGCCGCTCGCAGGCCCCACGGCGGGCGGCCTGCGGCTCCCTCGCAGGCCCCACAGCTCCCTCGCAGGCCCCACGGCGGGCGGCCTGTGGCTCCCTCGCCAACAGGGACACAACCCCCACCAGTGTCCACCCATCTTACAAATAAAAATAACGCTGCTCATTAACACGCTCCAGCAGGGACTCATCTAACGAGACACTGAAGAACCTGTTCGTGTCAGATTACAGGCCTGATGCTTCAGCAAGAGGACTCCACCACCGCTACGGCCCTTCGGTGTCCAAGCATGGTGACAAACACACCAGCTGCATTTTCTTCTGTCACTCAAGCTACCTTACAAAATTTGACCCATACTAAAGAGATTTTAGGAAGCTCTAAACCGGAACATATAGGATCTACTACGTATAATCCAAACATTTCACAAAAGTATCAAATAGTCTCCCTAAGACTATTCTGAAAAGACCCTGCCAAACGGCAGGCTGCAGACACTTCCAAACACACATCTTTGAAGGCATTGGAAAGCCTTTATGAACTGATGGCTATGGCTGCTTTTTAGTTTTTTCTTTCCTTTAGTATGGACTAATACTTCTGAGAACCAAATACTGACCAAGTGACATGAGCTTATGAAAACCACTGCTCCCCAAACTAGGTTGCTAAAGCGTGACCAGGGAGGTGGGGAGAGGGGCACATCTGGTACCCGACAGACACGCTGAAGAGCACAGTGTGATCAAGCCCTTCATCCTTCACACACTTATTCAAAAATCTAAATTTCTACTTGAACTGTAAAACAACACTTTTTGGCCTAATCACAAAGATGAATGTTAAACATCACATACCCAAGCGCATGACATAAGGGGCTGAATTAATACACCGTTAATTGAAAGCATATGGCAAAAAAAGAAAAAGGTGGGTGGCATGCAGTTGTACAGACTCCTAGGTAAAAAAGCATTGTATGAAAATAAAGACGAATGAGATTCAAAAATATTAATTATGATTTTCCTATAAGCAATAAACAAAGTCTTTTACTTGGTACGTCCAAACAATTTTGTTTTTGGAGGCACAAAAATAAATGCATTGACCAGGACTCTATAAAAAAAGTGAAATAAATATTTTACACAATATAATTATATCTAGAGCTTTTTTCCAGGTTATTTTAAATCATTCTGTGCGAGTGTTTTGGTAACTGAACCAATAATTAAAAATACATACTACAACGATATAATTTAGAAATAAAAATATTTCAACCGGGTGGACCAATTTTCAGCACATGAGACTGTAACTCCTCCTTTTTAGTTAGTCACTAATACCAAAATCAGTAGCATAGACAAACATAAACAAACATTTCTGAGTTAACCATTACAAAATGTACCACGTGAATTAGATATGGGAAAATCAGTAACAGCAAAATGCAGTATACTGAGTTGCACAAAAACACTTACTGAAAGGATAATAAGTATTAGGTCCAGTTTTACTTCTGTTTGATATCTTTTTATACATATATGTATTTCACATTCATGAAATTATCAATCCAAACTTGGAAGAGCTGCACATAAAAGAGAGGAAATAAAAATAATCTAGTGCACACAGAGACCAGAATTTCAAAACTCACAAAAAATAGCATTAATCATGAAAGGAGAGTTACGTATCCAGCTGAAGAAGCAGCTACAGATACACACTGAGCAGTGCAGAAGAAACTCGAGCAGCAGCAACGCTTGTGCTTAAAACAGTTGTCAGACAAATAAGATTTGTGTGTGTGTGACATGAGCCATAAGACCAGAAGTCTGGACTTGCTATGCAAAGGCGTGTTACAGATAAAGAAAAAATAAAATCAGGTTACTTCCAGACTATGTGCGATGAGTCATGTGTGTGGAATGGTGTTGTAGGCACCAGGCTACAGAGAAATGAGGCTACAAGCTGAAAACAAGAGAAAAAAAAGAAAGAAAGAAAAGAGCTGTTTAAAAGGAACAGGCTAAAAATAGCTCGAAGAATGATGAGAGGAACATTAAAATACAGCTAGAGCTAATGTGCACTTGCAAGTTCCAAGTTACGAAGATGAGGAACATTTAAATGGCACAAATGAACAAGACTGGGAATACCGACGTGAAATCACGAAAAAGAACTGCTAAACACCAGGCAAATTCTCCTGTCAGTGAGAGAAGTAATTGAAATAACTTGCCAAAGGAAGCCTAATCATTTTGAACGTACATAAAACCTCACTGTCCAAGACACTATTAAAATGCGTAAGTCTACAAACCTGTTTTAGCAAGCAGATGAACTAGGTAACCTACATAATTTTTTCATCCCTAACTTCTATGATGATGTTCAGAAGATCTGACAGGCTCATGCACAATACCCTGCAGTCCTACAAGGATGTGAGCAAGTACAGTAAAAAGACATTGACATCAATTATGAAGACCAGCACAAAAATATATATACTCCACAACCTCTTGTAAGGCTACATTTGTTTTTTTGTTGTTTTTTTTTGTTCTTTTTTTTTTAAAGGCACCTCATCCCCTAGCTATTGCCAGCTTTACAGAATCACGATTCAGTGATTTTTATCTTTCAATTCACATTTGAACAGCCCCTTCTTACATTCCAATGGTAATCAGAATGACTGTCTTTAGAAACAAGCATGCTGGCCTATTAGTTTTATGTACAGCCATTTAAACGATAGTAGCTACGTACTGTATTGTGTAAGCAAAAGCACAACATTCATTTCATACTCACACCATTATCCTTTGTATACACAAACTCAAGAGAACTCTTAATACTAAAACATTAAAATGCACCCATGGAGTCTTCCCTTACTAGACACATTTAATACATGTTTACAATATATATATACACATATATAATATACATAACTTTTAGAATTTTTCAAATAAATCTTTGTAATTCCTCTTCAAAAAGAAATAAAATAATGACACTGAAAGAATAAGAGTCAAGTACACAGAACTCTCACAAAGTTGAATGCTCAGTTTTGCAGCCAAGTTTCCCCCTTTTCATCATAACCAAAGCACATTAGAAAAACTAAATAATCTGAATTACTATTGTAGTTGACTGTTTAATGGTAAACGGTTTCATCTTATCTATGGAAATATATGGCATATCAGTATCATGAAGTGACATATCTGAATATTCTGAGCAATAAAAGGTACTCCAGGATATTTTAGCAGTAAATATAATGTGTTGCAGGCTCAAACAGCACAGGTCAACCTTTTATTCTAAATAATGCAGTTAATCTAAACTCTGAGTCCAGCTTAAAACATAGTCCCATCCTTAAAGGTCACTCTAAAACAGCATGATCAAATCCTATGTCGGTATCCTTCAATGATTCCTTTTTAAGAAGTGTCAGTTTAAAAGGTAAAGATTTATTTATCAACTTCCAGTCTTTAGCTCAGGGTGCTATTTGGAAGAGTTACATTGGGTTCTTTCCTACTCACATTAACAGCACACAATCGCCAGCATGAACTCTGCTTTTCATTACACTAAAAAGGAAAACACCAACCTCTACAGACTTGAAAGAGAGGAGTAAGAACTCTGATAATGCTGTGTAATAGAAAAGAATCCATGCACTTTCCTTTAAGAAGGGATAAAAAGAATATGTTGGTTTAAAAGTTATTTGTCATTCAAATCAACAGAGCAGCTCTGAATACACAAACAAAGCATCTGTTGAGTAATTAAAAAGAAAGAAAGAAAAAAAAACCCACTCATTCTTCTCATTCTTCACATAACCTGATCATTGGCACATCTTTAAAAGTTCCACAAGTGTTAAAAGTCAGGAAAAATCTCTAGAAATAGCAGAATCTGTCAAACTGGTGGAACTTTGTATGGACATCTGTTACAGTAATTGAACTCACACGGAGTAACAGGCATAGTTTTTTATCTCCAAATGAATTAAAGTATTTCACTGTTACACTTAATGCCCTGAACAACACTTTTTTTCCCCTCTTGTTTATTTGTTTTTTGTTTAGCAGGAACATAAAAAGAGATGAACATCTGATAATTATACTGGAAGAGTTTCTTTGGAAAGTTGTGTGACAATTTCTTGCGCCAGGCCTCCAAGAATAAACAGTATTATAAATCTGAATAAGTTAATCATCTGCTACTACAGTATATACAGACTGCTTCAGTCTGTTGTTAACTGTGACTAGACTAAAGGCTCAGCTTCTAGCCACACACTAATACAGTCTTTAAAAAAATTATTTTTTTTTGCAAACTAAATATTTGCTGTATAACATAAAAGATGTAACAAAACTTTCCTGCATTTAAATTTTTGTTAGTAATTTGCTTTCTTTTACCACATTTATCTTAGGCTAACAGCCAGGTGGCTGAGATTAACTACTAGCTACTGCTCTCTGAACACTATCTACTTATTAATACCAAAAGGATGATAAAGCGCCTCTCACACGGCACAGTAATGAGCATGTGAACTGACACTTTTTCCAGGTGATTTAATTTTAAGCACATTAAGATTCCCCCATGAGAAGCATCCCAGGAAATTTCCCTCTTTTCCCACTCCCTGAAGCAACTGGACTGTTCCTTTCCAGTATCCCATTTGATTAACAGAGAATACATAGACCTAAGTTTCACCCAAGGCCTGCCTGGATGAAAACTCACACCCTCTGAAATAAAAGCGCTTCTTTTGTTTTTGAACTATTTGAAACTGAGAGTTTCCAAGCTCTCAGCACCAGCTGAGCTCACAGAAACCAGAACAAACCTTAATTTAGAAAAGAGCATCCCGCAAAAACTAAACACTTACAAACATTCTCTGAATTATAGGGCAGGGTAAGGAGACTCTTGCCCTCTTCTTCTCTTTTGTGCAGCTGGTTAAATATATACAAGCTAGAGTTGACAGGGAAGCACTCTGTCATACAAACACTTTAGCCAGAGCATCTGCTCCTGCACTGGCAATATAGCATTTGGATGGGTGGAATGCCACATCGTGAATGGATTCATCAAACTTTTTGCGATGAGCAGTAAATTCCTGGATACAGGTCTTACTTTCAAGATTCCATAAGCGAATTGAACAGTCATGACCTAAAGAGTGGAGGAAAATAAAACAGTTTTTGTCATAATTCTCAACTTTACCACCATTATGAGAAACGAAAATAATGAAATTTAATATACTTACTGCCAGACATCAAATACAAGCCATTGGGATCAACAGCTAAACTTGTAACTGCATCTAAGTGAGCTACCATGGAATGGATCAGTTTTCCTTTGGGAAAATAAAAAAAAAAATTAAAGAAAGTGGAAAAAAAGGAAAAGAAAAAGATTCACATTATTTCTCTGCAATTGACTTAATTATCTGCATTCTTTGCTTGCCACAGACTACCTTACCATAAATACAAGATTTTGTCTCACAGTTGGATATTATTATGCAGGAAATCATACTTAATACGTTTACTCTCTCAGGGTAGCAGCAGTACTAATACTAGCAGCTCTGTTAGCCCTTACACTGTGTGTGTGAAACTGCCTTGATGCTGCAGTCAGGGGATCTTTTAAGTGTCTGCCTCTTAAGTGATTAAAGTTAAGCAGAAATAAAGAGGGCAGTGGTCAAGTACACTGCTAACAATTAATATAATCCTAGAACGGGAAAAAGTGATATATTTAATCAACACAGAATCAACGTCCTATAGCAGGACTACATAATATTAATGACTTAATATTAAAAACAGCAAATTAAGGGCCAAATACAAAAAATGAAAAGGCTACGTCTCCTCTACTATTTCAGAGGAGCTATTTTCAGCTTTTTTGTCAACTTTTATCGAGTTCTTAGACATCTTCTCATTTAACACAAATCATAGTAATGATACACAATCATCAAGAATAAGGGAAGATCTTAACTTTAAATATAGACTGACCTGGAAGTAAAGAAGTCATAAAATGAATATCCTCAAGATTCCTCAACCTCAAAATAAAACCATATTGATATCCCATTCCTTTTTTATGGACTGGTCATCTTCTGGCTCTATGTGTGAGAAGCTATTTCTCTATCAGAGGATATCCACCTCTAAATATCACTCAGGATTTATGTGAAGAATAATTAATCACAAAGAAATTGTTTCTGTTTTTTTTATATAATGTGACAATACTTACCTGTATTGTTGTCATAGAATTTGATGTGTCTGTCCTCATGAGCAGTGATACTAATTGGAAGAGTTGGGTGGCTGATGACTCTGTTTATCTGACAGGAAGAACTGATTGCTAAGGGGGAAAAAAAGGAAAAAAATATGTATCAATATATGAATTGCTACATCCTTTGAAAGACTGCTACTATGAAATAAAAGTGTGACCATTCTTATCAGTAATATAATCCTTAAATTTACATAACGGAAATTCTTTCAACTAACACTTCAGATACATTTTTACTCTAAAATACTTTTCAAATCACACACACACACACACACACACACACACACATACACAGAGGCATATATTAACCATACATATGAGTGCAAATGCAATCATGGACCACACTTTTAGAAAATGTATCGCTTAAGAATGGGAAGTCAAAGATAACAGCATGTTTTGAAAGCAAACAGGCTTCCTCACCTTAACCCCCACATAGACACCATCACCATCAAAAATCTTCAATCATTTGATACACAAAGATTAAGATTCTTCTTGTGGCAAGGGAATCCAATCTATTCATAACAGCATCATTTTTCTGGCCTTCAGGCCTCTTGAAATATCAAGTTTGAAGCCTCTAACCTGCCCGTAAACTACTACTGTTCAAAGCAGGAATTAGGAAATTATTTTTGGTGCTTCATGTTTTGGTTAGAAATGCAAGCATTGCCTCGATGCACAGACTAATGCTCTTGAAAGGGCCAGATTAGCAAGGAAAACACCAATGGCCACTTCCCAGATCAAAATACAATAGACTCGCACATGAAACAGGATAACTGTGTTTAGTCAAACTGCAGCCAAAGGACATTCAACCTAATCACAATTTTGCCAAATGAAATAAAATAGCACTACAAGATCACTTGCTACACAGATGATGAAAACTTCAATGTTATATCTTCCTCTAAGAAACTGAGCCTACCGGTAGTGTCAGCAGTCAAAGCACATGTAAAAAAATGTAAATTACTAAAACCACCTCAAAGTACTCCCTTATAGCAGATGAAACTGTGCCAGGGCTGGCTATTCTCTGCTTTAAAATGCTGAAAAGAACAATGCTCATACCAAAGAGCAATAGCCTGGATTTTATATAGACACAGATGAACTGCAGTGTATCTCTTTAGGTATTTTATGCAATTAAAAAAATATTAGGGGAAAAAGGTAATGTTCAAAAAAAAAAAAAAAGACTAAAAGACTGCACACTTATAGAATATAAAAGAATAATTCACACACTGTGGTTTCCTCTTCTACCTTTTGTCACCAGTAACTGCATTCTTCTGCTTCTAAAGTGCCCATACAGTCTGGTACAGAAATAACCACTTTGTGTTACAACTTAAAATGCAGATTGTAACGTGATTCATATCATTAACCACCACCACACTCTGTGCCTATTATTTTTGCAAGCACTTAAATGACCATTAACAGTTGCTGATCTTGAACAAGAGGATTTTTTTTTTTTTTTTTGGATACATACTACTATCGACTCCCGACTCCAAGGTAAGAATTCGCTGCCGTGTCTCCATGTTAAAAATGCTCGTGTGCCCACTGTTAAATGATGCTACCATGAGGCTCGGGTCACTGCTCACAAGATCCACTGACGATGGGATTCCCAATTCTAGAAAACAATTGAGAAAACATTTCTGCATGATTTAATCAAAACAATCAAACAAACAAAGCGCTTTGTTTTATAAAGGTCATCTTTAGGAAAGGAAAGCCTAACTTGACCTTAAAACAAATACAGATTTCTTCTCCAATGCACTACTTGAAATGCTGGAACACAGGCTGCTCTTTCGGATGTATTAAATTACTACTTCAAGCTTGGCATGTCTTTTTATTACAGCTTACAAAAATCTGTATTATAACAAAATTCTAGATTGTCTGCTCAATCACTACTTTTATCCTATTTCTTTGATATGCTAAGACATTGGAACTGGGGCAAGGACAAAGGTATACTCCGAAATCTACTGGAAAGTATAAACGACCAGCCCTCTCTTCCTTCGTGCAGCTTTAGGACCAAATCTCAATCAAATCTCCACTGTATCAAGCAAGAAGACTTGAAATGACTCTAGTAAAAAATGATAGGTGATGAAAGTATTTTAATCACAAAAGTTGCTAGTAATCCCCTACTAAATTTTTCCAAGTGCAAATTTATACGTTGATACTGTCAACGTGAGAAGTTACTTATACAAATTATCAACTGCAATCCAAAACATCTCCCAATCTGCCCACAACAGTCATGCACCTGATGTCCTCTTCACACCGTCGCTATCTGAACACTCCAGGAGAGAAGCAGAGATTGGCAGAACTTGCACCTAACACATCCCTTAGCATCTTTCTCCCCACGTTTTCTGTTCTCCACCCACTATCTGAAATAAAGAGTCTCAGCAGATGTCAGGAGGAGGAGGCAAAGGACTAGGTATAGAGTGGAACACTGAGAGTTAATGCAGGAATATCATCACTGCTTCTCTCTTAACCTAAGATTGCCACGAGAAAGACCTTGGACAAACTGCCTGTGTGCTCATGAGTGCTGGTACTTAACAAAAGACCCTCCAATAAGGCCAAAACCATCAGGGTGCTGCTGTCCTGTCCTCTTATCTGGTTAAATCTGCAAAGATTAACTTAGAGGATTTAAGTGACAGCTGCTGAGGTTTTTTTTATTTTTTTCCCTCTATGCTTTGCAATAAGACATAGGGAAAACTGAGTTTTAAAGGAAGATCTTGGAATTTCATAGCTGGATTTTGGTCCAGTTTGAAACAACACATGAAAACAGACAGCTCTGCGAGGCAAGACCCCCTCCCCCTCCCACTCTTGTCTCCTTAATTTAACAATTCCAAACAAAAAACTTCTGCCTTAAAGGAAGCCTTCAAAGCAGCCAGGCTGGCAGGCAACTATTCTGATTTCTGAGAACTCTGCAGACCTTTGGAGACTCAGTTCTGCCAAAACTAAACTACATAAAACATTTCTGGCTTGCTTTAACTAAGAAGACTCTGTCCCAACATATCTGATCAATGATTTACACAGTAACTCACCAAGGTAGTTCAGTTACGTAGCAGTTTATTTAGCCTTGAAACTGTTCTGGAGAGCAATGCAACTGCCTCAGTTAATAAGGTACCTTTAGAATGATCAATTCTACAAGAATTTGGCAGTGTTAATGGGCTCATTCCATTGCATTTACTGAAACAGAAGCTTTAAGAAACTAGACTGTAAACAATGGGATTTTGGTCTGAGCATGACACATTTCAGTAACTAAATCCAAGGACTAAGGGTTATTTTGTTGTTTGTTTTGGTTCTTTTTTTTTTTTTTTCTCCAATTGGCGGCTCTTGGGATGATCAGATTAATTCTTTTTAGTTAACACAAAAAAAATACTTTGAATCAGTATTACTGTGTTAAAAGCATAAGGAATCTAATCTGAAAACATATTGTGACCCTGGCCTAGATTAATCACTGGCTATTGGAAAGCACTAAGAAGAAGGAAGGGGATTTTCATTCTGGGCCAGCCAGAAGCAAAGGCCTAACAGAAACTTAGAGACAACCTCTACTGCAGAGGAGGAGCTTTACCCCATGGCTCTGATAACAGCAGCAGATAATGTGCAGGAGTTGCCTAGCAGATATTTGTGATTGTTCCCCTGTGTACAGGTATCTATTCAACAGGTAGCACAGGAGAAGGGTCCCAAACTTCATTCCCTAGCAAAAATATTCATAAAGATACAAGATCCACCAAAACTGACAAGAAAGTTTGCTATTCACCGGCAAAATTACAGCAGCCTGAACACAGGCACTCATAAACTTTAAGACAGGACAGTTTTCTGTACCTTGATTATCATTAAATACATTAAGAGCCGGAGCAATCTCTGTAGCTTTCCAGAGGCGGATGGTGCCGTCGGCGGAGCAGGAGAGCAGGCGCTGGTGGGCTGCGCTGAACACCAGACCCCACACGGCGTCCGTGTGCCCCACGAAGGCTCCTCTGAGCACAGAGGGATCTGGGGAGAGAAGGGCAACAGTTCCCGTGTCAGAACTAACTCTGAGCTACATCAGCAGCTGCAGGCTGGGCTATGCGGATGGACCAGCATTAACCAGCGAGCCCCTAAAGCGAACCCAGCAGTCAGCCTGGTGTGAAGATGACTGAATTGCATCAGCGTATCTGGCTTCAGTTTATCCAATTTGCAAGTCACAGCACAAAATCAAGTTTCAGCAAAAGGGACCACATCAAGTTAGCCAGCAACATGGACTTCAACTTCAAAACCAAATCTCAAGCAGCTCTTAATGGCACAAGAGCTCCTTTCTCTACAAGTCAGCTCTGAGGCCCATCAGCTCAGAAGCAAGTTAAAAATGCTTTAAAACTCAGAGGCAAGGCCAACATCCTTTCGATCTGGAAAAGCTTGCTGAACTGGCAGTTTGTCAACAGCGCTAACATCTTTGGTCTCAGACTATACAATCTCTTTTTATCTCCCATGCACATCAATTTCTGAAAGAAAAGAACATTAGAATAGACATTTGCTGTACTTGCCAAAGCTTAGGGCCAGTACTCTTTCAACCCAGCTGTTTCTTAAAATTTGATGAGATGAAGGCCCTTTTTATGAAAGCATTAAGTTGACCTTCTCATCAACGACGATTAAAGCAAAAATTTACTTCTGCTACCTGAAACCAACATTCTCTCTTAAATTTTCAAAGAAGAATTTCCTAGAAATTATGAAGTTTTAGCCACACAACAGTGCCTAGATGCATCATTTCACTGGTGTGTCCAATGGCAATTTACCATAAGAGTCGTAGGGGTCGATGTTTGGGTTCGTTGTATTCCAGCCATGGATGAGCCCATCAGTTCCCCCACTGTAACACTGCTCACCATTGCTGCTCATCACCACACAAAGCACTGGTCCACTGGAATACAAAAACAGGTTGATTATTAATGTTTTAATTAATAAAGTGAAAAAGAAGAAAAAAAGAAAAAAATATAACTTAATCTTCATGTTTTCTTATTAAATACAATTCACTCACTACAATAAAAAGTCTGTGTATTTCAGATTATACAAGATCTCCCACAAAAAAATCTTCACAATATTCTGTAATTTACATTCAAAAGAATTTAATTAAACACATGAAACATGAACAGTGTCACATCTATAAACACATATAAAATAGAATCTTTGTTATTTTAAAAAGCTTTTCTCTCTTTTTGAAAATCTACAACTGTCATGATAAGAGTTCAGCAGATTTGAATCCACTCGAAAGAGCTTCATTGTATAGATGCATTTACTGAACAAAAGGCAAGAGCTGAAACAACAAACAGAAAATCTGATGAAGTTTGAACCATTTAATTTGCAGTTTTGTTTTTTTAAATGGTGATCTACCCAGCTCCAGATGTAAATAGTTAT
>JAUBOD010001075.1:2608669-2621814 GCA_032353885.1 Nothura maculosa | reverse complement strand
GCTACTGCACTCTCCAAGAGGATAGCCACACATCTCCGAAGATGAGCTGAACACACAAAAATGTGTTATCTTGGGCATGGCAGATCCTACTTGATTTTATACACTTGTGAGGTTGTAACCATTTTTCAACAACTTGCAATTTATCTTTTCCTTTTAGCTTCATTGCAGACACAAACCCCTTGCAAATACAGGGAGAGAGGAAACACCATCTCATTCTCAAACTGTTCAATTTAATGGCATAAACACTAAGTTTAGACAAAACAAACTAGAGCTTGCAATGAATAGCCTGATCTATACACGCTTCTTGCTCCTCTCTCTTAGTGCTTTGGATGAGGATGTTACCCAGTTCCTCCCTAGTCCTTAAGAGTGCTCTCTAGCTTATGGGCTAAGCTCACGCTCAAAGTCTTTACATTCCTCACTCAAACTTCTCTAAAATGCCCTGTTTTCTCCTAGTTGCCTTTCACAAACAAGTTAAAGGTTTTCATGACACCCTTCAAAGCTCTGCTGCTTAGTTAGTTCTCAAGTGAAAAGCAGAGTGATTAGGTGCTAATCACAGACATCTCTTCCCACCCTGACAGGGTATAAATTACTGTTCTCTCTCTCTGCAATACTCTATTCAACACAATATATATGGCACTGCTGTTAGCGCTACCAGCAAATTAGTGTATTCTGAGGAATTTAACATCAAATTAGAAACGTCAGTAGGATAACAAGATTTGGATGCCAAAAATATCAGAAGGTCTCAGATTTATAAAGGGATATGCAACTAGCAGCTTGTAATACTGAATGCAGCCGAATAAAAATTTACTGTCCTCTTTGTTTTTCTGCAAGGCCATTTGAGTCTCTGACTTAAAAACACACACTTGAAAGGCCATGAAAATAAAGCTCTGCCATTATGGCTCCTACCACATGTGAAAAAAGTTGGAAAGCAAACACTCAACAAAAAATTCCTTCACTTTTCTAAGTGTTGCTAAGTTACTCCTATCCTTTCATAAACAAAATCACAGAGCATGTAGGAAGCAGAACAACTGAGATCTTTAGTAACTGTGCCACATGCCAGGGGTTTTTGTGCATCTTAATTATTTTTGGCAGACCTACTTTTTTCACACTCACTGAAAGACTGCTAAGGCACCACTGTGTTTTGTTCATTCTTCTAATGACATATTTACCATTCAAACAAAAAGTGTATGATATAGTCTTTTACAAAGTCATATATCCTAATATGCTAATCTTATTGAACTACATGTTATGACATGGAAAAAGGTTATCACATATACGAAACAGCAACTTAGAGGTTATGTTAAGGAAGGGAAGAGATCGCACACCACACTTGAGACTCAGCACTGTCACTATGGACAGTTTCCATATTTGAACTTAGCTACTTTGAGAACATTTGGAACAGACTAGAGAAATAAACAGATTGTCAAATTGTATATATTCTTCCATAAGATCCTGGATAGAGTCTCCATGTGCAATCACAAGCTAACCTAGCCACCTGCAGGTTTACTTTAAGAGCTTCTTCATCTTTCTACTTTAGCATATTAAAAAAACACCCCACATACGCTCACCTGCCTATTCCTATATACACATTCACATGCATAAAGCTGTATATAAGCACAAACTGTATTACATGCATGGAGAGGACAGCAAATGCTTTCATGTCCTGAGCAATTATGTTCCACACCTGCCTCTGGCACACCTGGGCATGAACAGAGACAAGCCACTAAAGAGCCCCATATTCCAAAGCCACCAAGCCCAGCAAGTCTTTCCTGCTGACTCCAGCACACTCAGTCAAAGCTCTGCTAGGTGTCTTTTCTTTCCCAGTAAGGGACTGGAGGAGAGGAATGGGAATGTTGTTTATCCCATTTAGGTAGAACAGATAACAATCAGCATTTGCAAAGTGCTGTGGAAGTCTTAGAGGAAATTCTTTAAGCAGCTGCAGCTATAAACATCTAAACTTTAAAAGGGCGTAGGTCCACTTTTGAATACTTGCCTTCATCTGTCCTGTTTATCTCGTGTTCAATGAGCCTTGAGCTACTGGGTCTGGAGGAGGGTGTAACAGATGGTTGTAATGAAGGGAGATCATCGACATCTCTCAAGTTTGCAAGCATATCTTGCAGCTTTGACCTGTTGGGTCCTAGCCAGAGAGACAAAAAGTGAAATGGTTTATGCATAATTCAAAACAATGCTACTTATCACATCAAATATGCTACAGCAGCACATGCAACAATGGATCCTTCCTCATAGTATAAGGTTACCACAGGAAAACTAGTGAGCACCTACTTTTGGCAGTAACTAATCATACAGCATGAAATGAATTTCTGGAAAAAGAAAGTGATGGAAGCAACTGAGAATTGTGAATGTACAGTTTTCCCCACATTTATAACCTCATACTGCTATTTGCATGGAAAGCTGAAGAATGTCTCCAATTGAGTCACGGTATTAACATGATTATTAAGTATTTACTTTTCCAATCAAGTGCAAATACTTGTGAATGTTTTTAAATTTGTGTATCAGATACTTTGTGAAGCATACTTTTATAACAACATGATGATTTTATATTTATTTGTGCAGTAGCATTGTATCGTGGAACTACATAATCTAACAAAAAAAATGGTAGTTATTTTAATTGGATTCAATGGCCTATTTCCTGAAGCTACGTATAGTGAAGACCCATGCCCTTCTTGACACTTACCTGTACTTTGCTCCATCACTTTCCCACATCCCTGTTTTGACTGTTTTATATAGGATTGAGGCTGAAACATATCTTCGGTAGTTTTTCCTGTTGTAAGTTTAATTAAGAATGGGAAAATGTCTTACCCATAGTCTGTTATGTTTTTCCTAGACCAGTAAATAATACAGCTATTTTCAAGCAGTATACACTTCTGTCTTACAGCTAGGTATCTGTATCTCTTATGAAACTACTTCACAGGAGTGTTTACTACAGCCTTGCAAAATCATAAGTTTACTAATGCAGTGGCAAACTCTGCTTTGTCCACCCTAGCCATAATAATGATTAACAAACTAAATAGAATTTAACTTGTCTGCCAGAAAACATTACTTGATTGAGAAAAGCAGTAAGATTTTGCAAGATTGTTTTACTACAATAGCTGCTTTATATAAAACACATTTTATTTAATAGCAGTTCAGTGTCTAAGCACCATTTATGATCATATTAAAATCATTAAAAAAATACTTTGTACCATGTAATGTCACAATATTTAGTCCCTTCTTTTTTTCCCCAGACTTCCTTCCTTCTTCACTACGTGCAATATCATGAATAGGTGATACAAGATTGTGATTCATCCTGATTTTTCTGCACTGATGCCCTTCCAACGATGGTTTGTCCATGGAAAGATGCTTAATTTCTGTACTATGGTAAAGATTTGGTGTCTCAAGATCAAACCTCCATGCAAAATGTGCTCTAGATGTGCTCAGTAGCATCTATCTTCATAAAAGAACACTAGATGTCTAATGCTGCCTTACATCAGGTATTTTTCCTCACAAATATTTGATAAAAGATCCAATAATATCTAGATCTCTATTAACAATTAAACGTTAACTTTATTATCAAAGATAAAGTGTACACACTAGCTCTCCAATGGCATCATTTCAATAACTTGATTAAAGTATTTCTGCTAAATTAACTCTATAGCTATTTACCCTGGCAATACACAGCCCATCACATACTTCAAAAATCACAGACAAGAAATTAGAAAAATAGTTTGTATTGAAGCCATATAGTGATAGGCCCTCTCTATCTTAACCATGAAGGAATTTAGAATTGATTTTGTGAAACATTAACACTCTTGTTGACCAGTTCATCTTCTCGTCAGACTTGGAACATCTTCAAGCAACTTAAATGATTCCAAAGATGACAAAAATATTGCACTTATCACTTGAAGAATTTCACTAAGCTATATAACAATTTAGTTTTTTTAAAAAAATGGAGGTTTAGTTTGTGTATTTGATACTGTAATTTCAGGACTATAACCAACAGCTGAGCAGTAGGTTGTCATATTTGGCATCAATCAAATACAAAATAAATCAGCCTCAACCAGTGACGTGAGGAGCTGACATTTTGGGCATTGGTCTGTATGCCTCTTTGCAAGAGAGAATTTCCTTGGTGATAATAAGCATCTTCCCACAAAGGGAGAAACACCCCTCAAATTTCTTACTGAGCTACATGCAGTATTTTTAAATTACATCATTCACACATGAATTCTCAGTATGGCTAAATGTTTGAAGTATAGTTGTGAATACAGTTTCAATTTAAACACCGAGTTCAGGAAGGTTTTAAGGCTTACTTTATCGAAAACATTGCTTCTACAAAATGGATTTACGTTTCAAGAAATGAAAAAAAAAAATCTAATACAGGGCTAGAAACTGTATTTCAGATACTGATCATAGCTCTTTTGTTTGGATAAAAATACCCAGTATTTTTAAAGATTGATCTCATACGTAAGAAAGCTGATAAATAAATCCTGTGATTATTTACAAATAAACTGATGATCAGAGTTATTTCCTATTTCGAGCCCTGCATAGGGAATTATGATGACAGCATGACTTCTATGTTGTGAATGTTACGTATAAACAGGGGTAGAAATTAACCTGTTTTCTCCCTCTGCCATCTAATATGATGCTCAAGACAGTTTCTGTTTTATTTTTTTTTCTTTTAATTTACATATCAGGCTTCAAAAGGCCTCCTGTGAAACTCACATGTTTTCACTACAATCGGGTTCTGAAATTTTCTAAGTGAAAATATGGAATAGAAGTATTAAACCAATGCACTATACATAATAAAAGCACTAGCCACGTTCAAAGCCATCGTTTTGAATTAATCCAACACCCAGTTGGAAGAAGTTTTATCTAATCCAACTATTTATCAGGTTACTTGATTGACTATCATTAATTTCAACCCCTGAGAACTGGTGAAGAGGAAAGCAGTCAGGAGCAGCAAAGTAAAAGAGTAAGTAATTTTAGGAAAACATTGAAAGAGAGATAGAATTAAGGGTGTGAAAGACGTGGGATTTATGATTTTAAGGTGCAATGTTTTCCACTTACTCTTCACCCCCTTTTTCCCCTTGCGCTCCTTTTTGTATTGTTCCTTGAGCTTGGTTATTACTCCCTGGTCCACATTCCACGCTTCGGGCATGAGACACTGGTCTTCCTTTTCTAAACAAAGTGAAACAAACGAAACATCCTTTTTCAATAATGTCACCATGCGATCTCCACTGAAGGAGGCAACAGCTGCTGTCAATGGCATTTCTCTTTTATTTTAAGCAGACAGAAATAGCACCAAGCTCGTGAAAGCGCTAGAACTGCTACTCGCATTCCACTTGCATTTGCTTAAGAGTTTTCTTAAAACATGTTTTTGAGATGAAATTTCTCATATCTAATCTCCATAAGCAAATAAGTATCAGTTCACACATTTAAGCAACATTTGCTTTACAAGAAAGCAGGAAATATTACTCAGCATTTTCTTGCCTTCAGAGAACAAACTGTATCTAAAAGTAACATTTATGTTATTGGTCAACCTAACTTTACAATATAGGTGCTATGGCACTATATTTGAAATTTTGATTTCATTGTCTTTGTGACATGGCATTTACAAAGAAGCAGCATACTTAATAACTTCTAAACATACTACACATTTCACAAAACTCTGAATAAAATTTTAAAGCATTAAAGCCATGAAATTTCACAAAAGGGGTGAAAGCCCGAGTTGCTATTCTTTGCAAAAACACACTCAACCTGACAACATGCCTAATTACACGGACAAAAGATCTAGATTAAAATCTCTCTCTCTATATATATATATATACATATATATGTGAATATATTTAATTTGCTTCCCCTGCAAAATGCCAAAGACAAGAAGTTTCTTCCAAGAATACAATATTGAGTGATTTTTTGAACACAGAGTGCTACTGAAATTCAACTTGCCAATATATTTTCCCTGTATATTGAGAGACTCTTTTGAGGCAGCTTTGAAAAATATTTTGTGTGTGTGATTAAGGGGAGATAGATCCTTATCCTTATCAAATATTTATTTGATCCTTACAAATATTTATTTCTTATCCTTAAAATATTTATTTTCATGGCCATTACAGCTATGCGTTTTTAAAATGCATTAGCTTTTTATTTTCTTGTTTAAGCTCTCAACCTTATACTTAATTTTTAAATATTAACTCCTTATGCCTTAGATAAAGCTTGTTTTGCACATTTGTACACTGTTCTAGCCCTTCCAAAACATAAATGAATAAGTTATCTCCAGAATAATACACAACAAGGCTATTAGAAAAACTGGCAGAGGAAGGATGCCACTACCAGTCACAAGCTGAAGGAGCCCCTGTATTTGGGCTGAGGATATAAAAGCAGAGGTGGCTTCTTCTGGGGGCTGACTGGTCCGAGAACAGCTTTGCAGACTCCCTTGGCCTTGGGGATCCTACCCAACAAGTGACTGAAGAGGAGTCAGCTACGTGGCCTCGTGGTAAAGGTGACCAGCCACATCCTGGGCTCTGTCAATGGGTGTGAGCAAGGTCATCACTGAACACCTGTGTGCCCACAGTACTACCTCCAGCATTGTACTTCCTATAGGGGGGAACCTTATATGTATAATTGTAATTATATGATATTGACCTAGCAAGGTCAGTAATGGGCAACTAAATGGTTAAAAGGCTGGGGGAATTGATGTCCATGGAGAGGCTGAGAACTGTGTCTGCTCAGCCTCAAGATGCAATGACACAAAAGGGATCTTGCTGCTGTCTGTGACTGCCTGATCCACTGGCAAAGGGCCCCAAGAGGCTGCAAATTCTCCATTCTTGAAGACAGATACTCTAAGCTTGATAAGAACAAAGTCCTGAGCAACCTGCTCTCAATGGACCTGCTTAAGCAGGAAACTGGACTGGGTGAAGATCCCTTTGAATCTTGTAGTTACAGTTTATGAGCCTATACTCGTGTGTGACAGATTAATTCAAGACTCAAAGTCTTGAAGATTTTTTTCAGTAGCTATCAAAGAAGAGAAGTATTAATAAACTGAAGAGAAACAGTCTGTGGCTTACGACATGTCCTCTTAATACACATGTCCAATTAAGTATCACTAATAATCAAGCAATGTGGGATAAGAAATTCCAGAAGTTCGTGTTTGAGGGGGAAAAAACAATTGTTTCAATGGCCACATTAAAAGTTCTTATCATGTTTTTCCTCCTCCAAAAGTTGAGAATTTTTTTTTTGCTCACAATAACAAAATTAGATTTGTAATAGGTAAAGCTGTTGTTAGAAAACTACCCATAGCTTAATTTACTACAGAATGTCCCTGGATACTCTCTTCAAGTCCCACAGGTTTTATTTAGTTTCACACAGTAGATCTTGAACTCCTGCAAATGCACTTTATAGTCAAAAAGCAACTGAACTCTTTTGAGTATCTTCAAAATCAAATGCAAACTACAGACTATCACAATCAATATTAGAATCAAAAATGAAGGACTTTCTCTGTTAGCTTTTAGCCACAATAAGCAATACTGCTCTCTCCTATGTTACATACAACAGTTTTGCTTACATCAAATTGACCTAAGTGATTCATATTGCCAGTTCCTTGAAGATTATTTTCACAGAGCACTAGCATTAAAGGCATAGGTTATGAAATAAAAATAATTTAAAAACATCAATTGTTAAAATTCAGAAAGAAGTCTTAGTATTTCTAGAAACAAAACCACTGCTTTCCATGACAGCACTATTTTAATGTTAGACCTTCGCTGATTTGGACTCAGCTGTCAATGAAAGTAAAAATAACTTGGACGTGTGAATTTATGTGAGAACAAAAAGCTCCTGTTGCCATACTAACATTTCAGTAATACGAGCAATAGCTGCACTTGCCAAGAATAAACTGATCAAGCTTTAAACAGAAGAAATACTAGAACAACTTAAAATATATTACATATATATTAAAAATATATAATTTTACTGTGGAGTAACATTCCTAAATGCATCTGGGGAATGGAACACGGACTGCTATACCTAAAGATATTGAGATTTGAACTTCTTAAATAGAAAGGCTACATGACACTGAGCAACAATTTCAGGTCCACTTCACTGATATTTCAGAAAAATACAGAACCCCAGAGCTGTTAACCCACCTGAGCATCACAGCTATCATGACTAATTTGTCTGCCAAGGTTTCAATTTCATTGTAAATGCTAACTACTTCCCATTCATCTTCCATAGCTCCCTCTGTGCTCCCTTACAGGTAAGACTTTCTAGAACAGCTTAAGGAGGAATCAACTTGCCACCAAAAAATTGAATTACAGCTTTCTTCCTTCTTCCCTTCCCTATACAGCAGTCTTATGCAGAGAAGTTAGGTCAAGGTAAGGTGGATTCTGGCAACCTGGAATGCAGCACATTAACCTCAAAGACACAGAAATTTCCCAAATTGTTCTTTTTGGCTAGAGGACTTAAAATAAAATTTTCATTTAATGCTAAAGTAGAAAAGAAAATCTGAGCAACACTATAGATTATACCACCCGAACTGCTAACATATGAATAGAGTACAACTAATTCAGTCTTTATGACTCACATTACTCTCTGTATCAAAAGTGGGAGGAAGCAGAGGGATGAAATATCTTTCACGCTCGTAATTATAAAATACAGCTCTATCAGAGTCCTTCCTTAGCAGGAATCACTGAAAAAACACACTCAAATTCTACTCATAAAATTCAATTTTATATTCTGCATTAAAACAGACAGAAAAGGCAAAATGAGTAGAAGCATAAACCTCAGCATTTTTGCATAAAAAGTAGTTTACAGAAAAATGAGGATATTATGCCAAGAGGACTTCAGGCTATTAATGAAGGATTTACTGTAGGGATACTCAAAAGGTGCTGCCAACTTGACAAAAGACTATCAGTCAGCTCTGAGCTTAGCACATTTTTTTTCCTGGCACAATCCATTAGATGGCCTTACCCCAGTCTGTTCCATCTCCTGAACTTCTTGATTCTCCATCACCTTCATCTGAGGTAACCAAAAAGTCAAACTCTTTCAAAGCTTCTTCTGTATCTCTGTCTTCACTGCTGTCAGACAGCACTCTTTTCCTCACAATCTGAAAAGGTCAGGGAGGGACGGGGGAAAGTTCAATTAAATTAAAAGCACATCTTTATACCCAGCGGTATTATCTCCTCTCTTAAAAAAGATAAGATAAAATTTTAACAGAAAGTTAAGGAAGCGGAAAAAGAATACATTAATATGCAAAAATAGAATATGCACAGAGATTTCGTTCAAAGTCCAAATGAAATAACCTGTGGAGTTTTCTTCCTGTAACAAAATCACAGAATACCTCAGGTTGGCAGATAGCTTTGGAGACTACCTGGTCCAACCTCCCTGCTCAAGCAGGCTCAACTAGAGCAGGTTGCCTAATATAGTGTCCAGACAGGCTCTGAGTATCTCCAAGGACAGAGATGCCACAATCCTTCTGGGCAATCTCCTTCACCGTTGAAGCACCTTCATAGTGAAGAAGTGTTTTCTAACGGTCAGCTACAAACTGCTGTTCAGCTGGAATTCCTGCAGCATTTTCACTTGCTGCCCATTGCCTCTCACCCTGTCACCACTGAGAACCACCACCAACATATCAGCAGTGGATCTATACTGATACAGACTACTAATCTTTTAAATCCAGTGAATCTCTTTTAATGCATTTTTAAAGTACATAGAATGTTTCTGAATGACTTGTGCAAAGCAAAATTGGCTCTCTGAAAAGAGCCTTTTAAACTCTCATTCTGACATTACTCCATTGAATAGGCCAAGATGACACAAACCCACATCTCATTGCCAAGTGCAGATTTGCTCATAATTTGAAAAAATCATTCCATCCCAAAGCCTTTCTCAGACCTTACCATTATTTAAATATACTGGTTCCACGTTTGAACTGCTTAATCTTTACTAATTCAAAAGTTAACTTGTTAGTTGATTAAAAAAGAAATATTTTGATGAAGGATTTAACAGTTCCTTGTTTTGTCTTTCCTTAATAATCACAGTAGACTGGCTGCCTTATGGTTAAATAATACATGAAGGGATGCCACTGAAATCTGCAGCAAAATTTTTCCTTCCAAGAAAGAATAAAACTATATTCACCACCGTACTTTGACTTGGCAGCTTCATAAGGGTCAGTCCCACAAGAATTCAATATGTGGACAATATATCCCATAACTCAAGAAGAGAACTGGCTGTTTCCTCTAAATACACAGGACTAATTTCAAGACCCGAAACAATACTAATTAAGCTTGATTGCTTTAGCTGGCATATTGAATATATGAGATGCTTTTACAGAGAAGTTCTTGGACATTAGCTCGCAGTCAATGCATGGGTTCTCTAAAATACATCACAACAACTCAGGATGCCAGTTTCAATTTTTAAAATACATAACACAGTGAATAAATACTATTTTTGAAAAGAAGAGAATAAAAACATATACTGATAATATGCACCTATTATATTTCATCAGGTTATATGACCAAGTTACATTACAAATTATAAATTATGGAGGAGTTTTATACCTTTGACCAAACAATCAAAAAAGAATCGATTACATGTTGGTATTTTTATTATTATACTTTTCTTCCTTTCACAAGCCATTTAAAGAGAAATCTGGTATTGTAGTTCTAGATTCTGCAGGGAGAAATTCCTACAAGTAACTAAGTATTCCATTATATTTACATAAATATTCATTATATACATTACATACATAACACCCTCAAACTACACTGAAAATTGTAAAAAATGACACAGTGACTTAAAAACTGTATATGGTATATATCAAAAATTGCTATTAAAATGTTCTTAATATATCGCTGTAAACTTTAAAAATCTAAAATAGGTGAGCAAGCTCAGCTTGTATGCACAAATCCAGAAATGCACATGTAATTATTCTTAGGTACACATGCTTGGATAGACCATGCATAGAAGATGCCTTATGGATTTGCATCTGTACATACACAGTTATAAACTTGGCAAATCTTATTAATCTCATACTTTTCCTGTTCTTCACAACTTTTTCAATTATTTTTTCCACTCACTGTTGAGGTATCAATTATTGTTTTCTCTCTTCCTTCAATATCTTCTTCATCTTCTTCATCACTGAAGTCTGCAGCTGCGTTTTCAAGAAACTTGAAGGTCTCTAGCAGAGAGGCAGAGTCGGTCAAGTCTGGTTTCCTAAACAACAACAACAACCATCACAAGTCAGAAGAAATCAGAAAGAAGACATTTTGCATTTGCAGTCCATTTTATAATATCCAACAACACATGAGATTAAAATAGGCCTACAGGCAAAAATGGATTATGAGAGGTAACAAAGGTTGTTATCCATAACCTACCTTACCACAAACAGCAACTTAGCGTCATACAGCTGCAATTTCCAGCACAGGCACTTTAAAATTGCATCATAAATTGAAGAACTATCTGTCTGATATTTGTCCCAGAGCAATATCAGTGTTGATATATCTGCATTGGAAGTTGCAGCAGCAAGGACAACATTTACATCTTAGAGTTGGCCTCTCTCATGTTTCAGGATAGAGTAAGAATTTGCTTCTGCTACCTGCGATTCCCCACTCTGCTGGGAAACACTGGCCCCTGGACCTCTCCTCCATTAACTTTTGAGACATGTAAAATTTGCCACTATAAAACAATAAAATGGAAATATCCCATAAGTAACTCAATAGTGTTTAAGGACATAAGAGATGTTAACATTAAAGGAGTAAACCTTGAGTAAAGTCATGACTGTCAGCACTGGCAGAAAATCAGGCAGTGCCTCAGGACAGGGCAGGAACCAGAAGGGCTGTCACATTAACAACCAAAGAAGAATCCAAGAAGTGGAATTGGAACCATTAGTCAAGAAACTATTGATGAATGTATCATTAACACAATCCTAAAATCAATGTGAGGTAGATACTTTCTATACATAAAACACACCACTAATTCCTCAAAGTTCTATTTGTATTTTTATTCCAATAAGGACTTCAGGAAAATCTGAATCTACATTCTTTTTACGCGTTTAACATAGCTTAAAAAGATGACAGACTTTACTGGTTATAAAAGATGACAGACTTCACAGTTAAGTTTCCTTACCTTTAATCAGTGGTCTGTTTCTCACAGTTCATCACTAAATTCCCGTCATCTTGATTTTCACAACCACCAAGAACACAGAAGTCTCTCTTTCCACAACTGCAGTTCTAACTGGTTTTGTCCAGTCCTCCTTACCTGGTAACTACCAAGGGCCTCTCTGCTGCTGCATTCCCCTTTAGCTAAACCCACTTCAGAAAGGCCTGCTTGGCCATCAAGACTACGCAGTAATAGGAGGCCTTAACAGCTCCCTGCTGTAGGGTGAACATCCAGCTATCAGTCCTGTGCCACCAATTCCAGCATTCCTTCTTGTTTAGGGGAAACACTAAAGAGTAAAGCTGTGGTGCACAGCCAGGTGTGGTATCCAGGATATCTGTCCTCCTGCCCTTTTTTTTTCATTCATTTGTTCATGGAATAAAACACCCAGAAGGATCTCATTTTTCCATTTGAAATTCCAGATACAATGCAGTTCTGGGCTGTGAGCATAATGCAGAATGAGGTACTGTGGCCTTTCACAGTCACCGCTTTTGCCAAGATTCCTCCTTTCACTTTCCATCTCTTACCTCAGATGAGAGCAATCTCAAGCATATTTTCAATTTGCCTTGCTTCTTGCAGTATTTTATCCTTCCTGTTTCTATGACATATCAGAAATAATGCCATAATAGTGTTTGTTCTCTACTCCCTTACGTAATGACTACATCGGCAGACTGTAAAATCTGATGAATCTGTAGCAATAATGTACATTTTCACACAAATCCTATGGGACTGTTATTTTGCTGCTTCCAACTGAGTTTGTCCTGTGCTTCACTTAACTAAGGTATTGATTTTTAACAGATTGCTTGTGTCTTAGTCAACATTTAGTAGACTGAAACATCCTTCTGCAACTGTATGTTATTTTCTCCTGTGTATTTTGCTGTTATTTAGAAATTTGCCATTTAAGAACATTATAGTTGTTATTCCCCTGAGGCAATGATCACAGACATACTACAGTAAACAGCTATATAGGAATAGCTGTTGAATATGAACAAATATAGAAC